>MIQA02010147.1:14100-24235 GCA_001887855.2 Sclerospora graminicola | reverse complement strand
GCTGGACCGGCGTTTTTTCTTATGTGCCGGGAGATCCTCCGAGAACGATGGAGAAGCCGCCGATTCGACGGCTGGCACTGGTGGCGGGTTAGGGTTCCGAGAAGTATCCCAAATCCGTAGACGAGGAGCCTTTCCAGTGCTACCGGTCACCGATTCTGGGGCGGACGACTCCGCTCTGGATGTCCGGACGCCCTCAGTAGAACTAGCGGCGGACGGGAGAGGTGGCGGAGCGGAAGCGACCGGATCGGGATCCCGCGGAAAGGCTAAGTCGAGGAGGTGCCTAATAGCCTCCCGGATGGGGGGAGGGCCCTTCATTAGACATCCCACCCGAGTACCCGACGCGATTAGTCGAGCTCTACCTTCCTTTATGGAGGGTAGACAGTCCGTACGCTCCTGCGCCAGCTGAGAAAACACCTCTCGGGCTTCACTCACACCCGATTGGGTCTCGGTGTACGCGGCCTCAAGCTCCCGAATTCGACGCTGGAGCTCAGGCGATGCAGCGGCCGACTGGTACAGCGCCTTCTGATACTTCGTCAGTTTTTTGGCAAGTCGGATCCGGCGATACTCCAAATTGCCCAGCTCTATTTGCGAACTCTCCAATCGTTGAGAGAGTTTGATGTAGCTCTCATAGCGCGCCGTCAACTCCCGCGCGGCTTGAGAGGACTCGATCATCAAGACGCGGAAACACGTGACATTTTGTTCTGAGAATACACACAGAGTGAGCAAGTTGGGAGATGGCCCTGAACAGGCGAAAATATACTTACTCTGGATTTTCAAGGCGGCCATGGCTTCTGGTTCAGGATGCACTGTGAGTCCGACAGCTGTTGGAAGTGATCCCTCGCTTTGAGAAGGTAGGTCTTCTCATTTTCCAGTCGGCTGATGCAGTCTCGGGATTGGAAGGTAGCCAGTACCTCCCGGACCCGGGCTTCATCTGCTTGCTGACTAGCCAACCGTGCGGTCACAGCCAACTCGGTGTTAGCCTTCTCTAGGCTAGCCACTTGCGTGCTTAGAGCCGCAATTTGAGTTTGCAGGGCAGCCACGTCGGGCTGCCCGGGACGACGCTCTAGGCCGACCGGATGGGCATCAGGGCCTACGGCCGATGGCTGCGTAGTGGTCGGGGAGTGGCCCGGCAGGGGATCGATGGGGGCGCTGTCACGGTCGGACATAGGGACGGTGAAAATCAAAGTGTGAGAGATGTGGTGAGCTCGTGCCTCAACCGTTGTGCGGCTGCGACAAGGCTCAGGGGCGGCTGTGGTGAAGTGACCCAGAAATTAACGGACTAATGATAGTGGACGCCCCCACCTGATTGGTTGAAATGTCGCCCTTAGCTGGATGCCCGGACCGGTAAATAGAGGACGCGATCTGAGGGCCGCCGGACGCATCTACGAGCGGCCGGACGGCGCTAGGTCTGGGATCAGGCCGGACGAACGTGACAGAAGGCGTGGATAGTTGCGCTAGCGGGCTAAGCGGACGGAACGACCGCGGATGGCAGACGGCCGAGGGGCGGATTGGTGGCGGACTGGTTGGAAAGTATGAGCGAAAGGGGCCTGAAGGAAGATGAGTGTTCAAGTGGATGAAGAAGGCACCAGGATCGGATGAGAAGCTGCCAAGGAAGTGCTAGCGCCAGCGGTCAGGGAGCTCAAATAGATGGCCATCCGGCTGAGCCGGCCGGGTACAGTGTACCAGTCGGACTGGTACCAGCTGGGTTCGGTGTACCGGGGTTGGTGTACCGGCCGGGCTGGTACACGAAAATCGGAGTTAACCGGGCTACTTCGGGTAAGACACATGACTGGTCAGCCGGGCTGTTTACACAAAAGGGAGTATTGGATAAAGGGATAAATCAGTATACGTTTCGCTTTCTTAGACACAAGTCGCTTTTATTGGTTCACAGCGGAGGGGTAACAAGGTCCCCTCTTGCTGCTATTGGTTTGCCCGGGGTAGGTTAAGTTTACCCACCGGAAGTCCCCTAACCAGGAGTCGCGGCGTCTTCGTATACTCACCTCAAGTCGCCCGTGTTTTGAACACGGTATTAAGTATTGGGAAGTGGTGACATTTTGGCCTTCTGTGGAAGAGTGTGGAGTTATTTTTGGATTCCCCTTCACATACACATGTGGATTCACCCTTCGTTATTATTGGTTTAGCTGGCCGATCGATTATTCTCGGTCCAGCCGGCACTATAAAAAGTCCAAGTATATTGCCCGACGAGCTCCCCGGTGACGATTCCCGCCCAGGAGCTACCCCTAGTCCTAACCCTCATCTCCCTATTTCGACGGATTTACACTTTTCGCCCTAGGGTCCACCAGGAGAGCAAACCAGCCAGTACTGACGGGTACACAAGGTGAGCTTTCAACATGCAACATCCGAGTAGTCACGATCAAGCGGATGGAAGTACCGATCCAGCCGGCCGGATGCCGGATCGGATCATGACTCGGATGGACGGAGTACCCCCTCCGACAGTCAGTCGTCTGGGCCTCCCGTGGGTGTTCGCGTCTCAGGAAGAATTTCTGAGAGCGACTACACCACATTACAATGTGCATATGTCCAGAATCCACTTGTTTCGTTCAAAATTCGAGTTCCTGTCGGTAAAAGCCAGCGTAAATTCCACCTTTTCCCTTTCCTTTTCGGACATTTCGCTCGAAAGTGTCCAGTTTCATCACAGACATGACATTTCCATCCTTAAGACATGTTTTCGATGTAATTCACGTTTTAGTTTCCAAAACTTCTTGTTAAGCGTCACATTCCACGGCCTGTGCGAATTGACACAATTCTTTAGCTTGCCGTAGATAATAAAAAAATCCGTCCTGGTGTGTTTGTATCTCGCCATCAAGATACTTTTCAGTTCCGATGAAGCGTAATGAACAATGTTATCCACTACAAAGGCTCACTACCCCCAGAAATAGTGACCAAATACAAGTAATGTTCGTTCCAATTCTGCTTAGGGTCTTTTCTGCTCGTAAAAAGTTCCATCGACTGTGCAGGCGTTATACTTGTGTGGAAGGCGTTCAACATCTTGTTCATAATGTGCACAAGTGTGGGAATTTCACTCCACCAACCATCCACCTGCCGGTTATGGTACCGCTCGGCAGTTCCACTTAGATAATGGAGTAAGTCGACCTCCACCTATTCCGTCCACATGTAGCCGCACGCCGATTCTGCAACTTTGCCGGATAAATCGCGCCCCCTACTGCTTATAACCTGCGCCTAAACCTCTGTATACTTCAGTTCTATCAAAAACTCTGATGGACAGCTTACAATTTTTCGCGGATGGTGTTTTGAACAATGGTGGCACGTTTTGGGCCGGAAATTTCATATTTGGAACGTTTTAAGCGTAACATTATACATCTGGATATCCACCGATGTTTCCAGCGGGTCCTTTGAAATGCCCTTCCGCGTATGTTTTTTCTCTGGAGTGTTTTCCAAAGACGCCATTCGCATCTTCGTTCCCAGTCGCACTGAGGTATTAAAACCACAATTCTCCATATCATGTTGTGCCGTGATTCTTCCAGCCGATCCATTCTATCCGCGAGCCGTTTCATCAATTCCAGCAATGTTTCACCTTCCTTCTTTAACCTGTTTGTTTGTGTTTGAGATTCTCTTGTCTTGCTCCGCCTTGACCCCTTGGGCTCATAACCTGTTGATATTCCTTATTCTCCATAGTCACAATGCGTAAAAGATAGGAAATGGAGTCTTCGATAGTAGGTAGCAGACGCTTCAAATCAGACGGACTTCCACAAGAACTTGTGTAAAAGCAAATATATTAAGAAGTGTTATATCTAGCCCTGCATGTACCTAGCAAGAACCACAATCGCAAAAGGTGAGTTTCGTAACTTACCTTTTTGCGAGGTGTCAAAAGCTATTCTGATAATCGACGATTAGCTATACTGTATATAGATATCACCCAATCAGCAACGCTATTGAAATCAACACCCGAGAAAAAGGACCCATTTCTCACTCTCAACGACGTTTCCATCGACCATGAGCTTTGCCGACTTTGCCTCGACGACAAATCGGAGTACCAAGAGCTTGTCGGTCTCAAATTCTCTGTCATTACCTTCCAGTCAAGCTCGTCAGGCCATCGACGGCGCGACTTTAAAGTTGGAGCAATTTCAGCGTCAAGTTGTTGCCATTAAACGGGCGTCCACGGCTTGTGATTCTGTCGATGACGATTTGCACGATCGTATTCGCTTTGCTTGTTTATTACAGGAAGAAATTGCTAAAAGTTTGGCTCGCGTGCCCGCGGACGCGTCGAATTCGTTGATTAAACGCAAATTGTGTAAAGATTTTGAAGCGATTTCGACGCAATTAGAAACGGCCGTGCTCCGTGTGTCTGCAAGGGAACAGGAACAACAGCAAGCACTAAAAGAGCAGCAACAAGATGGTCGGATTGTCGCTGAACACCAGGGCCAAGTGTTTGAATTTGCCCAATTGGAGAATGAGATTGCCCATAATGAAGCGCTTATTGAAGAACGAGAGCACGATATCAATAAAATTCATCAGAGTGTCGCCCAAGTGAATGAGATTTTTCGAGACTTAGCAGCGATTGTACACGACCAACAAAGTGCAATTGATGACATTGAAACGCACGTGCATGAGAGTATGGAGCAGACGCAACAAGGACTGAATCAAGTCAAGAAGGCGTCCGAGATGCAGGGATACTGGCTTGATTCAATAGAGACAAAGAATAATAATAGGGCGGTTAAGTACAAAAAGAGTAATATGGATGTGTGTTATTTTTTTTCCTTTTCGATGGTCGATAGAGATGAAACGACTGTAAATGCAAAAAAGTACTTGTTTCTCTCGTACGTCGGTAGACTTCTCTACCAGATACTGCACATGAAAGTAATAGAAGTATAGTTTTGTTGAAAGCCGTTGACCATTTAGACCTTCTCTACACACAAGAAAGTACAAGGGAGAGAGAGAGAATTATGGACGTATCACTCAAATCTCTTCGCTTAGCTCTCGGACGTTTTCCGATCCTCGATCCGCAAAAAAAACACTTATTTTCCACCTCACTTCAATAACTCATTCCTAAAAACTCTATCGAAATGTCGGCCCCACTTCCCGAAGTGACCAGCCTTCGGCACCAACTTCGGCATCTCGAACAAGAAAACGACGATCTCGAATCGCGTGTTCGCAGGTTACGCGCCACCGAGGCAACTTTAAAACATCAACTCGAAAAAGCAGAAGAAAAAGCGATTTTTAGCCAACACGAGCTGGAAATGGTTCAAGAAGAGCACGAACGAAACGCCACGCGGTCCCAGCAACACATTGCTGCTCTTACGAGTCGATTACAAGGCTACGAAGACGTCATCAACCGCTTGTTGATAGTTATGGACCTACCACCACTGACCCAAGCGTCAATTGTCAAACGTAACCTCTCGGGCGTAACCCTCGACGAAGCCATGAGTGGCCAAAAAGACGACGACCCCATTGTGGCAACCTTACGAAAAATGCTCCAATGTACGCAACACACTTATCAAGAGTATATACACGCCAGTTCTCAAGTGGAAAACGCACTGCAAACGACCCATTCACCTCTTCAAGAGCATTTTTGAGACCAAAAAAAACGTAACCATTCCTAACTGTAACAATAAACCCAGCAGTTGCTTGTCAGGTTTCGTTCTTACGTGCTAAAAAGCGAGCACGAGCTGCAGCAATGGCTTCTGCAGTCACAGACTGGACCGTGGGTACAATTTCATTCCTCGTTTCCTTGGTTTTCTCTTGTTCTTGTATTTCGTTTTCAAATGGAGACTTACGTCCACATAACGCATAGAGCTGATTCTTTGAGACGTTTCCTTTGTCCTTGCCATACATATCAAGCCACTGACGTTCCACTGCGAGTATACACCGCATCAACGGTTTACTGGTCACGACAAGGTCGTGATAGATGCAATATGGAGGCGAACCAAAGCAATTCAACGTCGAAAAGGGATGAAATTGCACCAATTGCGTCTTCTCGTGATAAAGTAAGCGATAGACTGTCTCGATCGTACAGCGTTGGGCGGCATTTGGAAAGAACCCAGCACAAAGGGCTTGTCGAAGTCGATCATCAAGAGAATGGATGTCACTATTTCGAATATTCAGTTTAAGAGCATCCACGTCACGTCGATCGAGCGTCTCGAGAAGCTCCTTTAGCTGTTTCCGAATCGATCGAGCCATTGTCAATGCTCGAAAACGAAGAGAAAACGATTGACACCAGCGTTCGAGTGCCCATTGATTGTCTTTTTGAACGCGACGAGCTTCGTTTTCAAACGCTTGGAGCACAAATCGAAGCGTCAGGAAATCGCCATGGGGATGTAAGAGGCCATGGGCTTGCAAGAGCTGCATCCGGTGCTCCCAATCTGTGTGATTCTTGTCGTTTTCGTCACTTGATGGCTTGTTGTCCCGAGCCTCGAGAAAAACACTTTCGATGGATAACATGGCGACGATTTGGGTCATTTCGGAACTACAGTTTAAGAGCAATGACTCAATAAGAGCACGGGAGAGCTTGGGCTCGACGGGAAACACGGCCATGAGTTTCCCCACGAGCGTCACGTTGCCACTTGTACCTTCCAAGGCGCCGAGTACGTACAATTGTTTGAGTGCGTCCAAAAGTGCCTCTTCTTCGGGTGCGTCCAAATATGGAAATGCAAGCACGTCTTGCACGCCCAGGAGCTTGAGCGACAAGACAATGTGGGCCAAATTAGTCCGCTGAATCTCGGGCACCGTCTCGTGACTCATGGCTTCGTACGAACGTTTGTCATAGAGTCGATAGCATTTGCCCGAAACTGTACGACCAGCTCGTCCTGCACGTTGCTGGGCCGCGACTTTGGAAATTGGGACGACCACGAGCGACTCGAGCTGTCCGACCGGGTCGTACACTTTTTGCTTGGTAAAGCCACAGTCGACGACATATCGAACGCCATCGATCGTTAACGACGTCTCGGCGATATTGGTCGCGACAATCACTTTACGGACACGTTGGAGGGGCACAGGGGCAAAGATTGCACGCTGTTTGTGGCCTTGCAAGGCTCCGTAGAGCGGGAAAAGCTGGAGTTCGAGGTCGTGTCTGGTTTCTTTCTTCTTTTGTTTTTCTTGGTCGAGCGCTCGAATTTGAGCACAGGCGTCTTGAATCTCGCGTTGACCCGTGAGAAACACGAGAATATGGCCTGGATCTTCGCTATAATGAATCTGCAATGTCGTTTCCACGGCAGCACGCACATACGTCGACAAGGGACCTCGATGGCCCATGATTTGTCGCTGTTTCGAATGGAAAATGTCCACAGGAAACACACGGCCAGGAATGGTCACGATAGGACATGGAATAACGGTCGGTTCCTTCGTTTTCTCGTTCTTCTTCTTTTTCTTTTTCTTCTCTTGACTAGCTATTGGTTGGCCAAAAAAGGCCGCGAATCGTTGGGCATCGAGGGTCGCGGATGTTATGAGCACTCGAAACTCGGGCCGTTGGTTGATTACTTGTTTTAATAAGCCCAAGAGCAGATCCGTGTGAATGCTGCGTTCATGGGCTTCATCGAGCATTACCAGACTATACTTTTGAAGCAACGGGTCGGTTAGACACTCGCGAACAAGCACGCCGTCGGTTAAAAACTTGAGGCGCGTCTGTGGCCCATATCGCGACTCGAAACGGATGGCATAGCCTACAAACCCGTCCTTTCCAACACAAGTATTCATTTCCTCGGCGACACGGTGGGCTACAGACACTGTCGCGACGCGTCGGGGCTGGGTAATGACGATACAACGAGTTCCTGCCTTTTTTTTATCTCCTTTGGCGTCGGTATACGCGCCACAAGCGTCGAGGAATTGCGGAATCTGCGTTGTTTTACCTGATCCGGTCTCTCCTACACAAATGACCACTTGGTGGGCTTGGAGAGCAAGTAGAAGCTCGTCACGATGCGCTAACGCAGGGAGGGGAGGCTTCGGCGGAGATGTCGTCTCCTGAGTGTTACAATTGTCTGATGTGGATACATTTTGGTGAGGATAGAAACAAGATGACGAGGAAGAGGATGGGGTGATTTTATTGTGGGGGAGTACCACGAGAGCGGGAACGAGAGCGCGAACGTTGCCGCTTCCGGTTCTGGGCATCGGAGCGAGGCATCGGATTAGATTTTGTAGTCCATTTTTGACCAATTAGTGGTGGTATAAAGTTTTAGAGGTTCGTACCGTAAAAGTTGGATCAGGTGGGACAGTTTTTTTTCATGTCAAAAATAATCTTTTAGGTTTTTGGGGTTGTGTTTCCATATCTGGACCACTCGAATTTTCATGAGTGCACTACTTAACTACTTAAGGAGGTGTGACTGTACTAGTAAGCTAGTAGTAGTAAAATGTAGTCTAATTAGTCTTAACTATTAGCTACTATAAACATGTGCATTCTAGAATGTAGTCCAGGCTCAGACTTGGTGGATGTGGTACTGTCTCGTAACACATACAATTGATCTTGGTCGATACTTGGGAGATGGATATCTGGTGCTGGAAGATATTCGAAGACGCACTGTGAACTTATACGTAGTCTGATACCGGCTTCCCGAGTTGAGTATGATCTTGCCTCATATTCTGCTACTGCTGCAACTTGAGTTCTGCAATGGTTCCATATTATCTCAAGATGGTCAAACGCATCTCTCAATATGCCTTGGAAAATCGTTTGATTCCGAAGCTGCCATAACCACGCAATACCGATTCCGCACAGGCCGTTCCATAATCGCTGAAATACCGCTGTATAGGTATCGTCGTACCACCCATGTTTATGCATCATTGCCTCTTAATTCTTGATCCTATTGGAGGCGCTTTGCGGGACACCACCGCTGTTTCGAATAAAGATAACTCCGTATCTGATATCGTAACTCCTCGCCACTGCTGGATTAGCCGCCACCAGAAAGCCTTCGCTCGTTTGCATTCCCATAGGATGTGACTTATATCTGTCCTAGTAGAGGTACAGGTATGATCTAGTTCACAACTTCTATCGGAGGTCGTCCGGATATGAAATGTATTCAACTGCATAGTTACCGCCCTGAATTGCACCCAAACCTGATAATTGGTTAGCATATTGTCATGGTCCCATACCTTATTCAACTCCACATCTTGCAAGCCAGTCCACCAGGAACTCGTCGTGCATCTGGTCTTCCACTTCTCTAGCACCTTTTGTAATTGTGGTGCTATCCCGTGAAAATGCAGTTTCCGGAAAGCTCTCCGTAATTTCTGCCAAATCTTACTAATCGGCGTCTGATCTTCCGCCGACCATCCTATCAAGTGCAAATCCGGATGGGGTAGCAAGACTACGCACTCGTCCTGAATTGAGGAAAATTCATCTGTGTCCCGAAGTGTACTCGATGTCACTCTCCAGATTATGCCATCCGCTTGTTGTGATAATGTGCATGAATCCTCGCTATTCGTCGCGACTCCCCTGACTTTCCCGGGAGAAATTAGTGTCCACTCAAAAGAATCTAAACAGGCCGACCCTCTATCCAATTGAATTGGTAACCTGTCTCCAATCATTTGACCGATTTTCACTTTCGGTGAAGCTAGAATTATGGCACAAAGCCATCGTCCAATTTTGGCACACGTATGTGATTTATCATCCACTACCTTGACCTGCCACACATACGTTGTTCGCGTTAGTCTGACTATACCTAAATCTCTGATAGACATAATTGGGATGCGCTTGTGGTGAAGTGCTCCAGAAGTTAACGGACTAATGATGATGGATGCCCGCATCGGATTGGCTGAAATGTCACCCTAAGCCGGATGCCCAGACCGGCCAGTAATAAGATGCAATTTGGGACTGCCAGGCACACCTGTAGGCGGCCAAGCGGCGCCAGGCTGGGAACCAAGTCGGCGGACCTGACAAGGGGCGAGGGTAGTCGGATAAGCGGGCTGAGCAGACGGAAGGACTATGGAGGTTTGACTGCCAAGATGGCGGACTGTTCGTAAGGATGGAATGAAGGGAGCCGGAAAGAAGAGGATTGTTCTAGCGGAAGGAGTAGGCACTTGGATCGTAGGAGAGGCTGCCAAGGGATATCTAGCGTCAGCGGCCGGGAGGCGCGGATGGGTGGCTATCCGGCCGAGCCGGCCGAGTACAATGTACCATTCGGACTGGTACCATATGGGTTCGGTGTACCGGCCGGACCGGTACACAAAGTCG
>MIQA02010147.1:0-11947 GCA_001887855.2 Sclerospora graminicola | reverse complement strand
CTGTAAAGCCACCGGTATCGATATTAAACCCACTCCTCCCGCAGCGTGCGGTGTGAAGAGTAAGGTCGGTGAGATCTTATGACGTTCGCTCTCGCCAATGGTGCTGTTTCTCCATATAAAGGCTTTCTGGATATGGACTAATTCTTGTAATACTTCTCCGGGCGGATCAAATATCCGGGCTGTAAATAGCAAAGACGGGATCGCAATAACATGAAATAATTGAACTTTTTCCATAAAGGCCGTACCACATTCTGTTGCTGTAGCTAACCGTCGTTTGATCCCCTGAATTCGTAGTGCCCAATTTAAAAAAAAACACTGCGTAAATTCGCCCATCCAAAATAATAACCTAAATATCGAATGGTTTCTCCTTCCGGTATAACCGGTAAAGTGTACCACTTTTTTGGTACTAAATCCGAATTTAAGAAGAGAAAATGACTTTTGGCTGGTTGGACATGCAGACCTGAGAGGTCTCCGAATCTCCGCACAATATCTAGAGCTGCTAGCACTTGATCCGCATGGCGGACAAAAATCGTCGAGTCATCCACAAATGCTGAGAAGCGATGTTGTACCGAGCTATCACATTTCAGAGGGCTTACCCCTGTTAACTTTTTTTCCTGTAATAACGCCAAAGCTAGTGGCTCCACTGCTATGATGAATAGTAGGGGTGCTAACGGGCAACCCTGGCGGATGCCTGATCTCACGTCTAAGGGCGTCGAAAAGCTATTATTTACCATGAATTCCGCTGTTGTCCCAGCATGAATTCTGTTCAATAAGTCAATGAAACCATCAGAGAACCCGAATAAGCTGAGTACGGTGAACAGGAATTTCCGGTCAACCGTATCATAAGCTTCACTGAAGTCGAGAAACATGATCCCTGCACTTCGAGCCGCTGATTCCTTACGCAAATCCTTATATGTCTCAAAAGTCGCCTGTATCATTATTACAGCCTTGTCCATTCTTCTACCGGCGACGAACCCTTATTGGGTGTCTCCAATTAGCTGTCCGAGGAAAGACTGGAGTCGGCGGGCCATAATTTTGGCAAATAATTTATATCCTGTTGTTAAGAGCGATATTGGCCGATAGTCGAGGGCGTCACTGGAGTCGCCTTTTTTTCGAAGTGGTATGACCACCGCCTTCAAGAACGACTTAGGTGGGTTTGCTCCAGCTAGTATCTCATTAAAAATACGCGTTAAGGGTCCGATGAGAATGTCCGCGAAATCTTTATAGAAATCGTTGCTTAATCCGTCATGTCCGGCTGCTTTTCTACGTGCTATACCCCTGATTGCCCATGCGACGTCTTCCTCGAGAATGTCTTCCATTAACATCAAGTTTTGTGTCTCAGTTACCATTCTATCACTTGGTACATTCATGAATTGACACACTTCACTCATCAATCGAGAGGTTTTGACTACACGGTGACTACAACTTAGGATATTTCTCCAAGTGGCTGCGAAACGGTCCGGAATGGAGAGTGAGGTCTCGAAGGCCGGACCCGATGTTGCTTGTATTCTAGTCACTGTCTGATCACGTTCCCAAATGGATGTTCGTTTGAATAACCAACGAACATCTGCAGCAGATCTGTGTAAACGCAGTCCCCTGCGGAAGGACCGTTCTTTACCCATGTCGTCCGCTAAAGCCTGAACTATATGTTTGCGAAGAGTCGCATTGTCCCGAGCTGTTCGCTGCAAATGCCGCACCCGTTTGCGTCGACGTCTCGCTACCTTCCGCCTGACTTTGTATATGATGTTTCGACACTCATCTATGGAATTATCCCAAGTAAGAGAGGAAATTTGAAGCGGCAGGGTCTGCATTAATCGTTCCAGTAACATGTTTCGAGTTTTATCTTCTCGAGAGCCCGGGAAAGGGTAAGGCATTCGTCTGTTTGACATCTGTAATCGAGAAACACTTGAGTCTTTTAGGCATAGATAAAGTTGATTATGGTCAGAAAACACTGATGGGGCTTCCACAGCTACCCAAACCACCCAAGTTTTCCAGTGGTCCGACACATAAAATCGGTCTATACGACTCGCTTGGTTATCACGCCAATAGGTAAAGTGATCGGTAGGATCAAGCTGCAGAACAGGTGTCATTAGAAGGCGCGCGTCCCATAAGTGCCAGGATGCTATCAGTCGCGAGAGAGCATCACTCTCTGGTCGCATCGATCGGTTTCCCCCCAATCGATCTAATATTGGAGTGTCTACACAATTAAAATCCCCTCCAATTATGCAGTTCGTGAGTTTACTGGGAAACATTTTCCTGATGTCGTCAAAAAAAGATTCTCTGCCGGCTGCATCACCAGAAGGTCCGTACAGGTTTATCAAAGTGCAGTCATTCCATTGGACTGCTATTACACGGTTTGTCCACAAGATTTCAGAACATGGGTGTATTTGATCTGCGAGAGCTGGAACAATCAAAATCGCCACTCCTCCTTGTTTGAAAGGGTGCACACTCCAATAAGATAATGTTTTTGATTGATGAGGCTGTCCCCAAAGCAAAGCCATTGTTTCGCCACATCGTCACGTTCCTTCGTCGAAACAATGTGTGTCCCTTGGAGGAATATTATCTGTGCACTATACTCCGATCCACCTCTCCGCCAAGAGTACAACCAATTTGAGATATCTTTTTTGTAAAACCCCTGACATTTTGGGATAATATAATTGATGTCAAATTCGTTGGTTCATCCCGACCTGCATGCTTTATCGGTTTATATTCCATATCTTTTAGAAGGCGATGTTTCGTGAAAATGTCACTATTCTTCATGGCAAAGTATTCATGGGTAGTAGAATGATTTATTACGGTGCCCTTAGTAACGACTAGGGTCCTGCTGACCGTATTCCACTGTGGCTATATTCTCCTTGACAGTTGCCTTGATTACTTCTTCTGAGTTCATATACGAGAACAGGTCCTTCCAAGCTGTCTGTTCCCCTTTTTCCAAAGCCGTGAATTTTGCTTCGTAATCAGGGCTCACCGTCGTTACCTTCATATGCCGCTGAAGTAAGCATAAAATGGTATCAGTAGGGTTGTAATTATTCCCTAGAATCGCCGCTATTTGCTCCGCAAATAGATGCGCACTTAATAGCATAGTCGCCAGGAGGAGTACTTGTCTCGGTCCTAGCAGTTTTAAAATCATATTGCCACCGAACTGGATTTTGCGTAAACGAGCCCATTCCTGTGAACTATTAATTATCGCCATTTTTTGACTTTGAGATTTCATCACGTTATAGCGTTCTTCCCATTCCGCAAACCATTGACCTTGGATGTCCATTAAGCCTTCCCTTTTGCCTGCTTCCCCTACCTCGAGCCAACATTGTTCTCTCCACTTTTTAGTCAATTCAACCAGAACACATGAATGGACACTGTCTAGGATATAGTGGGTCCCAGGAATATCCTTCAATAAATGTAACAGCCGATTTGCTTCCCTCTGAGCTGCCTCAATCCACAATGTTTTTGTGGAGCTGATTAATGGAAATGGAACGCCCGTTTGTTCCTCCCATTTTTAGATCAGATTATGCCATGTGACATTGAAATCTTCCAGCGAAAGTGGGTCTGAGGTAGCCTCCTTCTCACATTTCATGAATTCGTCTATTAGTTCCCGTTCCACTGGAACAATCTCCATTGATTCTATGTTATCTTCACTGTGGTCCCGACGGCATAACCGTTTTGAGAGGGGGCTATCGCCGCTTCCAGCTTCCGAGGTGTCTTGCGAACTGTCTCCTTTCTCGGATGGCTTATAGTCAGAATCTGACGTTGATCCATCAGAAATGAGTAGCACTTCATTTTCCGGTTGGTTATCCGCCCACGCTTTATGGTACCATTGTTCGAGAATTGGTTTCGAAATCTGATATTTTTGTAGGAAATAAGTTGCCGTTTTTGGGTCCGCCAAGTTAGCTGCTAGTAGGCTTTCTTGTTCCGGTAGTGAAAGCTTACTGACAGTATCTGATAGGAAATGGAGCAATTCACGCATCCTCGAAACCTTGGTTCTGATAATGTCTGAAATTTCACATTTTAATGCATGGTGAATGGTCGGCCCATTCAGACGTTGAAGAATGTCCTCAATGTTACCATCCCACTCGTCTGGGTCCCACGGGGAACAGCTGCCATAGTTAGTTAAAATTCATTCATCACTGTCCCCTGTTTCAGGCAATATCTCTCGAGAATCCGGCCCCGAAATTCCTCCTGGCACGGATTGTACCTTATCGTCGTCGTACTCCTCATCATCACTGCTTTTATTCATATCAACATCCTCCGGTGGCCACCGTCTTTCCCCACATAAAATTGCGGAGAAATGTTGGCCATTGTATTCCAATATGAGCGCTCGTTTACCACTATAATCCTGTTCCTTGACATCTTTCAAAAATTGTTTCATCCGTTCATAGAAAACACTGACAGTAATGGGGTATTCTCCACTTATTTGATATGTTTTCGCCCTTAATGTCCGTGTTTCTGGTGTAAATAAATTTAAACCCGGAACCTTCACACTTGGCGGATGGCTGAGCACGTAGATATCCCGTTGTAACATCGTACTTATCGACATCAGTGTCCCCAAGGTTGACGTGGGATATTGTCGTAAAATTTTTGAGCTACTTTCAGCGAATTCCAGTAAATACTGTTGGAATTGTTTTCGCGATTCCTTTGGTGAAATATCCAAATTGGACCGACCTAATTCCTTGAGGGTAGATTTCCTTGCCTCATGAGAGAATTTGTCTAACAAAGCTCGTGCTAGGCAGCCTTCCTCTAAGGCTTTTGTCATTTTTTCCAATGCCTCCTCGTTTTCAATTATTTTTGCCAAGCCCGTTAAGGCTTGACATACTGCATATTGTTGGCAGTTGGGGTAATGACTCTACGCAAGCCTAAGGAGTCCAATAGCTTCGATACCGACGTAAGATCTTGCATATAATCACCCTCCCAATCCAATGGTTCCATCATTTTCAGAGGCCCTTCAGCTTTTTGAATATCATCCACCACTGCTGTGATAATGTTCTTTGCCCTTCCTTCCAACATAAAAAACGCAATCGCCTTTTTCTGGAGAATTACTACGTACTGTTCCCGAGCCTTCTTTTTCTCCAGCTTGGATTTGCGCTTTTTAGACGTCTGTATACCACTGTCTGGTCTTACTTTGACTTGTTCAGTGGATTGCGTGTTACTGACTGGCTGTACATTCCTGTCACGTGATTTTTGAATGTCACGTTGTAAGCTTGAGGCCACCTGTGGGATTGGCGCCTTCCCTCTTCATCATCCGCTTGCTGTATTGTATCCGATTTTTCTTCTTTGTTACCGTGATCCAGTCTGGTAACTGCTTCCGTTGCTGCATCTCCCGAGGAAGGGCAACTGACTGCTTGTCTTCTTCCAAGATTTCACTTGACACCATGGGTTTACATGGTGTGACGCAGGTCACTGTTGTTTTACCTGTGGTTTCAGTGTCGATAGTTTCTGATTCCCCAGAATGATCGACCTTTACTTTTCTCCTACCTGTCGCTCCCTCACCGCGTCCACTTGTGCCCTTAATTCCTCCATGCTCCTGAACGTTTGTGTGGACGCTGCATAAGATTTTAAATCTTCCAATTTGACATGAAAGCAATTCTTCTTAAGGAGGTCGGAAAGTGAGGTGGTATATTTCCGCATTGGGTGGCCAATTTCTCCACACCTTAGACATTGTATCTTACCCCGCATACTTGGGTGTTCGATAATTATCATCGTGTGGCCCCAGTAAATTCGCTTAACATCCAATAATGCCGTCGGACAGGCGTCCGACTCCACAATTAATTCCCATAACGTTGAAGTATCAGAGAAGGGTCCACTTTTGTCCAGATCGTCCAGCTGAAACTCCATTGCTAGAACTTTTTTTAAAAAGTTCGAAAGCTTCAATAAATCCACAGACCTTGTCACATTCTTTAACACGCACGAATAGAATCCTTTGTGCTCGAAACTTTTTCCATTACTGTCCCGTTGCCTTTCCCACACCGAACCACACGTTCCTGGTGCTTGATGGTGTAAATTTTTTAAGACATGATTGTAGCGATGGAATGGAACGGTGATTCCATCAAATTTCCGGGTCATGTCTCGTGAAGAAGTTGAAATACAAGGCATGCTTGCCACTGTCATAACTGATACTCTTTATCTGCGCGGGCCTCCTGTCCCTCTCGTCGTCGCTGCTGTCGCAATGCTTTCTTGAATACTTTTAGTGCTCAAGAAAGCTTCTTTAATAATGTTCTCACCCCGCAAATCCAGGACAAGACACCCTTCAACTTGTGCCCTGATAGTATGTACCAGCTTCACTTGCTCCTCAGTTTTCATAATGCGCTTTTAAAACTGAGGTAACTGCTTTGCAATGATTCTCCCTTCAACTAGTCCTTGGACAATTCTCCACTCCTCTTTGCTTCCTTCCCGCACTTGCATTGGCGCAAATTTACCATATTCCTTCTCGCATACAGTTCTCAACCGTATGGTCTCGTCCGGGGTGTAAAGCGATGTCTTAAACAAAAACGTTTTGTTCACGAGTTTATCCTCCTTCCCCATAGTAGTATGTCCTGCTACCTTGTTAGCCCATCCTTGGAGGGGTGGCGGTAGCCGCTGTTCTTTAAGTACTTTCGCCTGTCCGATAGCTTTCCACAATATGCCTTCGAAAGATTGAGTTGTTTTCTGAGCTATCACCGCCGAGCCTACTACCTGCTGACGCCACAGCTCCCAGTCTTTCCGCTCGTCGATTACTATTAGTTCGAAAAGGTCCAGTACTCTTTCTACTTCGGCTGATTTCAGTTGCGGGAACCGTTTTACTGCGTCAGATAAACGTGATGTCGGTTCGCGTACCTTCACATAGATAGACGTAACTCCTGTGTTAAATCTAACCATATTTTAACCCGCGGTTTCCTCTTAGTTGCTTGGCATAGTGCCGTCTTAAGGGCTAATGCCAATTGGCGTGGTTCATGTGAATCTAGTGAACTAATGTTGCTCAGCCGCTCTTCACTGGATTTTTTTGAACTTTCACCCTGATTGGAGGTGCAGTTCTCATTTTTATGATACTGCCCTCCTTTGAGTCCACCATAGATACCAGTTTTTCCCGGATATGTCTTTGTTTTTGTTTGATTCGATATTTTTACCGACGCCAATACCGGTTCATCTGGTACTACTCCTTGTTCCAAATCTCCTTCCTTCCCAGGACTCGTTACCTCTGCCTCGGTCGAGTCCGGGGTTTCTGGAACAAACTCATATCCACCTCCTGTTTCTCCATGAATGGAGATTTGATCTTCCGTCTCCCCTGGGTTGTCCGGGTCACTCTGCAGGACCCGGGTCAAGCAAAGAGGGTCGGGTTTCGTCATTTTCTTGCATTTTAGTCCAAAACCTTAATTGGGACACCATTAAAGGCTGTCGCAAATTTAGAACTGAGTCAGCTCTGTTTCCTGCCGCGTCGTCGTACAAACCGACGACTTCGGTGCGCATTGTATCTGTACAGACAATTTTTCTCTAAGTTATTACACTTAATACTAACCGGTATACGTGGATACTTTGGATTGTTTCGTTTACGTTTCGTTTGGAGATAAGGAATTGTGGACACTAACATATTCTCTCTTTCTGTTGCCTTTGTTACGTCGATTGTTACTGTATCAGTGGAATTCACGTGATAAATTTACAACATAAGCACTGTGCGGTTGTATCCCTCTAATACTTCATCGACTGTTGGCTCGACGGAGATAAAACATCTTTTTGGGTTGAGTATTGGGTAATCACGCTGTCTAAGTCACTTGAGTTGGAACTGTACGATAGCTCGTCCTAAAGTACCTTTCGCCATAATATTTGTCTAAACCGTTGAAAACTGGCTATAATTGAAAATACCGGTTTAACAAAAAAACTGGAACAGGTCTAACTGGGGGGGGGATTGCAAAACTAGTCAATTCAGTTAACAAGTTCACCAAAGCAAACCGGACCAACGCACAGAACCTTTTTGAAACATGGGACAAGTCATATCCAAAATATTTACAGTGTAATTTATGCCTAATTGGACCAATTTATTTACCTTAATGCAACGGTAAGAGAAGCACAAAATGAGCGGTGTTTGATAAACTTGAAAGATAAAAATTGCAGTAAAACGACGGATAATTCGCATCAACTAAGCTTTTGCCACCGGCATGTTTTGAATCTGGATAATCTCGAGGAGAAGAATATCATTTCTACTCTAGTTTAACCATCAAAACATTGGAACTAATTCTTACTACATATACAAAGTTTAGAATTAGTCCAGAATGATAAGTCTATATACTACGTTTGACTTTAGAATGTGGACAGTAGAGTATCTCAACATAGTCATATATTTTCTCGATTTCTTTGGTACTGATTGTCACCTAATGAAGCGCCCGTACAAAAATCAATGCATATCGTAATCTGAAATACGGTTTTAATTGTTTGAGGTACAGATAAATATAAAAGCAATGCTGTTGAGATTCCTTAACTTCTTCCAAGGTATTTAAATGGTTTCTGTTTTCTGCTCAAAATATAAATCATAAACAAATAAAGAAAGACCGCTTCTAATTTAACACCCCACTTTGCTATTTGTACACCCCATGTCCCATAGCAATAGAGACTTGTTTACCCCATGTCCCATAGCCAATCAAAAGTCGGATATAATTTCCTCGCGTCGGGAAACTGTTCAGACGCGTAAAAAAATGTTTTCACCTCTGTTTTTACCTACGCACTATGTCACTCAAAGCACTCCGTTCTCCATCGAACTTTCATGTTTCTTATTGTTTGCTACTTAGGGCATATATGAATTCTGCTATACCAAAGATGCACTAGACAAGGACTGGGACATGTCCGCCTATCAAGACCTACTCTCTTGCAGTGACTACATCTCCGCTGGGGCTGAGGTTGACTTTCAGCATGCTCAAACAATGATAGATCTAGCCTGACGGAAGAACTAGCTCCTGCCGGGCGACCACGAGGACGTACAACAGCTGGTTTTTAGATCACAATTGGAGTAAAAGGCTTGTCTCAGTACATTTACCCTTTTATAAGAAGTATCTCTTATATGTAATAAAGAAGCATTACCCTTTGTACTCTTTGAAGAATAATAACACACAAGAGGATTAGTGGCCTACACTTGCACTTATATGTGCATATATACATAAAGTGTTAATGTTTCTACTGAGGTATAGGAACTCTACGTGAATGTCTCTACAGACATAATGCTTAGTGTCTTTGATAAAAGTAAAATATAATTCTTTTTGCCTTCTTGCAAGCAAGTTCTTTCACTACCTTCACTACTTCTACGCGCAACGTGCTATCACTTCAACAGGTTATAAGCCCAAGCTCCACCTCATCCAATTTTCCTCGCTTGACCGGGTCCGACAACTTTGCCGTTTGGAAGACCCGTATCCAAGCACACCTCGACGGGAAGAATCTCCTCCGATTCATTGAAGACCCAAACTACGAGCTCAACCCAACCGTTGACGATGACGACGAAGACATGGTTTCGGTCACCGACGATGATCCAGATTCGGATTCCAACTGGGATGGAGAAGATAATTCGCGGGACGAAAATTTGGAACCGGATCAAGAACTCGATGACGAAGAAAAAGATTTCGTGACATCAACCGACGTCTGCCGACTGACGAACGAGGATCCAGTTGTTCACGGTGAAAATGTTGACGACGTACCAGTGCCTACAACCCCTGTTCTCCCAGCTTCTGCTCGAGTCGAGTCTTCCGGAGCTCTGAAAGCCAAGAAGCTTGCCAAAGCGAAAGCAAAAGCGGTAAAGGTAAAGGCGCGAACCAAGGCAGAGGTCAAGGCCAAGGTGAAAACAAAGGTTCTTCTGGCTGCTGTACAGATACGTCGCCTGAATGCGCAAGTCAAGTCGTTTTTGATGAAGACACTTGAAGACAAGCACATTCGGATCGTCAAGGGCTTCGACAAGGCCTACGACATCTACCAACCAATATGCGACCGCTATAAGGGCACCAATGCATACGGTGATCCCTACGGTATCATGAACAACCTGTACAATGCTCGTTACTAGGAAGGTGATGACATGACTTAGTTCATTCTCAAGTACGAGGATACCATGAGTGGGATGAATACCGTACTGAACAACAGTTTTGACGACCACGTCTTCTCTGTGTTCCTCTTCAACGCGATGCCTGCATCGTGGGAGAGTGAGATGCGCATTTGGCGTGGAAACCGTGAGGTTTTGCCTCTCAGAGAGCTTAAAAGCAACGTAGAGTCCCATGTGACCAAAAAGCTTGCGCAAGAATGATTCGCGCTGTCTCGCGGTATTCCCGAGAGGAAAGAGACCCAGAATGAACGTGCTCTGGTGTCCGCTGCATCTGTCCCGAATGCTTAAGCCCTTGCGGGTGTAAGCACCGACAGTCAGCGCATGTGCTCGTACTGTGGACGATCCAACCATACCACGGCTACGTGCTGGGTGTTAGTGAAGGACATGTCGATGGGTCAGGTAAAACCGAATACGATGATCCCACCCAACTTTAAGTGGCTGGGTACGCATCCGAGCAACCCACCCAACATGCCATGGAAATCGTCAACATCCATATGCACGCGGTTCCAGCCGTAATGGCAATAGGGGACGACGTGGCAATGCCCAACGTGAATACGGCCATGGCAACCGTAACAGTGGACGTGGAAATCGTCAAAAAAATTCCGGCTACGACTCTCAAAGTGTTTTCAACGGGTACCATCAGTCCCGTCACAACAACGCCATGATTGCCATCACTGCCGCCACCGTGTCGACATTCCGTTTGATAGCCAAGATGACTTCCACGGATGTTGATTCGGTCTGGACTATCGACTCTGGTTGGACGCGTCACGTGACGTATAACCAAGCGTGGTTCATGACAACAACGCCTTACACAGTCTGGATCACTGTTGGTGGGAAGAACAAAAAAATCCCGATCCTTCCGAATGGTGATATCTTCCTTAATGTCATTGATTCCAACGGACGACCTCAGACGCTCATGCTGCGCAACGTCCTTTACGCACCCGAACTCATGTTCAATTTGTTGTCGGTGCCTGCGGCTGTGAAGGAAGACTCTCGCTTCTCTTTTAATCACATGCAATGCGTGATTAATACGAAATAACATTTTTGCGTGAAGGCCAAAATTGCCACGCATGTCGACTTGTACCAATTCATGGCAAGTCCGAAGTCGACATCCACCAGTAACCCGACGGCTCTGATCACCCTTCATGGTAAGTTAGCCATTTTACGTTTACATAAACGAATGGGTCGTCCTAACGTTCGTATATTACAGACTTTGCCTAATAATGAAGCGATCATTGATCATGAACTCGATGGAGTAGGATCGCAACTAGATATTTCATGTTCTCCATGTTCAATAGCAAAGTCACACCGTCAACCATTTAATCTAAATAAATTGTTGAACGTGCAAAATTTCCTCTTTAAAAAGTTCAATATATGTGGTCCAATGCCGACACCATGTCTAACGGGTTGTCGCATATTCTGATCTTTATTGATGACTGTACGCGTTTCGCAGTCACATATATAATTAAATTTCGTTCAGAGTTATGTGGTAAAGTGGCTTGTGAATTTATTGATGGGAAGGTGTGAAGTACTTTCCAAAAGGCGCCTTCTGATTGGCGGAAAATGTGAACCAAGGACAAAGATGCCGGATGGACGTCGCCGAGCGCATCTACCAGCGGCCGGACGGCGCCAGGCCTGGAATCAGGCCGGACGAGCGCGACTGAAGCCGTGGATAGTTGGGCTAGCGGGCTAAGCGGACGGGACAACCGCGGATAGCGGACGGCCGAGGGGCGGATTGGTAGCGGATTGGTTGGAAGGTATGATAGAAAGGAGCCTGAAAAAGGGTGAGTGTTCTAGTGGATGAAGGAGGCACCCGGATCGGACGTGGAGCTGTCGAGGAAGTGCTAACGCCAGCGGCCAGTGAGCTCAGATGGATAGCCATCCGGCCGATCCGGCTGGGTTCGA
>MIQA02010146.1:0-10904 GCA_001887855.2 Sclerospora graminicola | reverse complement strand
CGATGTTTAAATGCGAAGGCAAGGGGAGTTCTCGGTTAAGTCGGGCTGGATACGAAGTGGGCAAGTGTTAGAAGAGCAGATCTCAAGTTGTTTATCGAAGATCGGGATGGGTTGAAGATCTTTCTAGGAGTCGGGTCGTGATCAGGCAGAAGTGGTACAGATCAGCTTGAAGGTGCAGCCAGGATGGGCAAGGTGGTGCTACGCAACCGTGCGACGATGTAAATAGGTTCGAAGTATAAGTCAGGCATGAGTTGGTGTACGGTACACAGGTATAGGACATTGCATATATAATAACAGGTTTAGATTTTCCCCCTAAAGCAAAGAGTCGCTCCGCCACGTGTTGCGGTCATTGGGAGCACAGGGTTGATTAGTCCCCTCTTGCTCAACTAATTCCCGGTTAAGACGCGCTTAGACGCATTTTGGCTTACCGGAAAACCCCCGACGGGTTTGTTTAGGTGATCGAACCTCACCCTCAACGCGCACGTGTTTAGAACACGTTAATAATATTGGTAAAGGTTTTGTGGAGATAACATTTGTGGATTACTGTGGAAGATCGTGGATTGATCGCGTTTTCTTGGTTTCGTTATATCTCTCTCTCATTGGCTGGCCTGATCAGACGAACTTTCCTGATCAGTGCCTAGATACCGAATAAGTGTCGACCCCAACCCGTTCTCCGGTGAAGATTTCCACCCGAGGACACCCCCCGTCTCGAGAAGGTCAAACCCTCCGACCTGATCAAGATCATCCTTTTTGTCACCGAGTCCACCTAAGTGAGTGTAATCAGCCCCGATCGACGGGTACACAAGGTGAGATGAAGTTAAACATAGATCCTGACGAGCATGAAGACCGGCCAGATGACCGGGAGGATCAGATCAGTCACCACAGCGGTGATTCATCTGATCCCGATGCTGATCAGGATCGACGGAGTACCCCCTCCGATAGTTGGTCGTCCGGGCCAGTGGGTATCCGGATTCCACCCACGACTTCGGTCATGGATTTGGAAATCGGCTCCACCACAAAATAAGTGGTTATCTCAATCTCGTTTCTCGTTTAAGTTTTTCTTTTCGTGGTTAAAATGGAAGACGAAAAAAATGAAAAGTCGGATGCAAATATGGAGGCCATCCTCGAATACCTGAAGCATATGGACCGACGCCTTGAAGTGGTAGAAGAGGCGCGGTCACAAGGGTCCGCCCCAAACACGTCGCCAGGGTCCAATAAGGGATCAGAGACACTCTGAAGAATCACGGGCCGTTCGGGATAAAAATGACCCTGAACGACCTGAGTGCCGAAGACGGCATAAGGAGTGGTGGTGGTTTAAGAGGTGGCGAAGAAGACGCACCACCGGAGCAAGCGCCAGGTCTAAATATGCCGGGAATGGCGGCTGGTATAGGCGTGCCGGGAGTGGCGGCTGGCATAGGCGTGCCAGGGAATTTGGCCGCAAACCAGATGGGAAACGTCAGTGGTGTAAAGATCCCAAGGTTAATTATTCAAAACTTCTCAGGAGAAGAGGTTTACGCAGGCCTAGGGTCCGGTTTCAAGCAATGGGCGTATTTATTCATCGAAGCTATTGAAGTGGCTGAAATTGCGGCAGGATTCACATGGAATGAACGTTTGAAGGTAAATATTCTGGGAGATCACCTGGAAGGAGTAGCGTTGAAGTATTTTTAAGCGAACATCGGAAACTGGTGGCATATATCGCCAGGTTTATATTTCGTACTGGAACAAATGTTGAACGCCTTCAAAGTAAATATCTCGTATTATCAAGCTGCGCAACGTTTCGCCGCGGAAAAGACCCTAAGAGGTCCTGGACCGAGACCTTTCTGTATCTGGTCGCATTGGCCCGTGAAAGTGACTCGAGCGAGCGTTTAATCGTGGAAATTAGAGTGAAATTTGCAGCTCCGAGGCTGAAAATCGCGTTGATGGCCCGGTATAATCCGCAGCGGCAGGATTACCTGCAACATGCGTAGGAACTGATTTCCTGGGCGCAGGAATTGGACGACGAATCGCATAAGTTCAAGCGTAAAAATTTCGGAAAGTTTGCCGTAAATTCCGTGGATGAACACGGCGAAAAACGTGTGTTCTATGGTTGCGGGGTTGAAGGGCATATTCGACGAAATTGCCCGCAACAAGAAAGCAAAAGAGGGCACAGAAAAAGCGATAAACGGGGTCGACAAGGACAGAAAAGCTCCGAACAACGTTTCGTGCTGTCCACGACAGATGGACAAGCAGCAGACACTATGCAAAAGAAGTTCGAGAGCCACCTGTGGATCATAGACAGTGGAGCTAGCCGACATCTCATATCGGATAAAGGGCTCCTGGAAAACGCGAAGAATTGCGGTCAGAACGATGCCTTAACGCTTCCTGACGGAGGAACGTTGGAAGTGACTAAAGTTGGCCAAGTTACGCTATGAGGAAGTGAAATATGTGGCAAAACTACAAAAGTCACGCTGACGGAGGTCTTTTTCGCGCCGAAATTGGCGAGAACCCTTATATAATTAGGATGTTTACGCAAAAAAGGCTGTGTGTTGCAAGATAATGGAAAAAATGGCAATAGTTTTACGAAATCAAGTCTTGTTCAATGTTGAAGTCGATGGATCTGTATTTGTTGCCTACTTACGTGTAGATGGGTCCCGCGATCACGGATAAAGTTCTCAAGCATGGTTATGAACGTTGCGACAGCGGATGTGGAGGGTGAAGTACAAGAAGGAACTTTGCACCATTTCCACGCCCGACTTGGACATTTGGCGTACGATGCGGTTGAAAGTCTAGCTCGGGACCCCAGGTCAGGCATCAGAATTACGGATTACTCGCGTCCAAACTGCCTGACCTGCGCGGAGGGCAAAGGGCACAAGTCCAAACAATCCAAAAAGGAATCCGGAGAAAACGCGTCAATAGATCGCGTGGGTGGGGTAATATGCAGCGATTTAAAAGGCCCAATAACCTCACACGATCGGCGCGGAAATAGATTTCTCGTGGTTTTCGTGGACCATTATATCAATTATATGCGTGTATTTGCGGCA
The DNA here is from genome assembly GCA_001887855.2 of Sclerospora graminicola. NCBI lineage: Eukaryota > Oomycota > Peronosporomycetes > Peronosporales > Peronosporaceae > Sclerospora > Sclerospora graminicola. The sequence continues at coordinate 7,884 of MIQA02010146.1, read as the reverse complement.
CGTACCAAAGATTGTGCCGCAAAAATGTTCGAGCATTTTCTATGCTGGTTCGAGAGGGAATTTAATTGCCGTTTCCGCGTCTTGCGCACAGACGGAGGGGGTGAATTCCGAAATGTGGATCTATTTTGCAGGCAAACGGGTGTGCGCAGGCAAATCACCGAGGCCGGCACCCCGGCTTCCAATGGAAAAGCCGAACGCATGAACCGGACCATTTTTAATATATGATTTTTGGATCGGGTGTACACCTACTGGACGGAGGCGGCTGAGTATGCCACGTACATACTCAACCGCAGTCCGACCAGGGCAAACCCTGGAAGGGTACCCCCGATTCAGATGTTGACAAATAACGAATATTGGAGATATCGTGGGTTTTGGATCCCCGTGTATGGTATACACGGGGATCCAAAATCCACGCTCAAACTCGCTCGCAAAACACATGGAAAGGGGTCTAATTCTAGGCGAAAATGATGATACGAAGGGTTATAAGGTCCTATTGCTTAAGGACCGAGTTGTAACGACTACCCGGCACGTTACGCTGATTGAGACGTTAGACGAAGCCGCGAACAAGCAAATCGCCAGGTAATTGGGCGACCCGGAAGAAGAAGACACCCAAATTGAGCCACGGCCGAGGAGCTTGCACCAAGGACCAAATAAAACTCCGAGCGCACCGAAAATTCTGGAAAGAGTGCCCCAAGGAAATCCGGCCGCAAGGTCAAACAGACACCCAAAGCGGCGGTCCTTTCAAAGCAAAGGACGAAGGAGAAAGCGACGAAGAAGCAAAAGGGCCCGGAAAGCGCTCCGGAGGGAGGAAATGACGAAAGCTTACAAGACGAACTAGGAACGAATGCAGTTTTTACTGGAGGTTTACGAGAAGACAATGAAACCTGCTGTGTGTGTTTGCCGTTGCAGAATCGATCCTCCGAAAATACTGCGCAGAAACGTCGGAACCTGACCCGATAAGTTATTCCGAGGCCCACAAGGGGCAGCTATCGAGCGAATGGAAAGCAGCCGAGGATGCGGAGTTGCAAGCGCTCGAAGAATTGGGCACGTGGAAAATTATCCGCAAAGTAGATGGAAAGAAGTCTTTACCTACAAAGTGGGTATACAAGACAAAGTTGAAGGCTGATGGTACTGCTGAGCGCCGCAAAGCTAGGCTCGTAGCACGAGGTGACCGACGAATTTTCGGAGAGTACTATTTCTTTACGTTCTCAACCGTGATGGAATTAAATAACATGAAGATAATTATAATCATGGCAATTATCTGGAAAGTACCTGCGCGACACGGTGATGTGCCTAGCGCATATCACAAAGCGTCTACAGAAGAAAATTACGAGATTCATTTGAAGGTGCCGCAAGGAATGAAGGTATCCGAAGAAAAATTGGAGGATTTGGGCGTGAAGTCAGAGAACGATGTGGTTTTAAAATTAGAAAAGAATTTATACGGTTTGAAACAAGCTGGGCGTCTCTGGTATAAATTACTACGAGACACCCTTGTGGAGATGAAGTTCATGCAGTGTCTCACGGAGACCTGCATATTAGTTCGAAATGATGACCGTGGTTCTATCTTTGTGGGAGTCTATGTCGACGACCTGCTAGTGACTGCCACTGATGAAAAAATTGTGGTTAAATTTTTCGATGAAATGAGCGTATTGGAGCTAAAAGACCTTGGAAAGGTCGAGTTTTTGGTTATGCGGATCGGAGCAGATCCGGTAAGTGGATACTGGATTGATCAAGAGTTTACGATCGACGAGATGCTAGAAAAGCATGGCCTCAAGGATGCAAATACGCTAAGAACTCCCGTCATGGAAGAAGATGTTCCAGACAATTTAGATTCTCGTTTGACGATGGTAAAGGATGGAAAAAAACCTACAATTAGGGATTTTCAGTAGGCTTGCTTTGGATATCCCGATGTTTTCGTCCTGATATCGCATTCACAGTACATAAAGTGACTAGGCGTACGCATGCATCGACGATTCTTGATTTCAAGATGGCCAAACGTACCTTAAGGGTACGAAGGCATTGAAGTTACGTTCAAAACATGACAGTGGAGAGGCTATGCCTATGCGTATAGTCAGCTATAGTGATGCCGATTTCGCGACCAATAAAATTGATCGGAAGAGTATTAGTGCGAATGTTGTTTTCGTAAATGGTATCGTGGCTGGCAGGAGCTGCAAAAAACAGGGAGCAGTTGCACTCTCGACAGCCGAAGCAAAGTTTGTGGCTGCTGCAATGGGCGGCAAGCAGGCACTTGGAAGTAAAAAAAAATGTTTGGAGAAATTGGATTGAATTCACGAGCGCCGATTGTCTCGAAGATAGACAATCAGGCTGCTATAAAACAGCTATTGAACGAGGCTAGTGCTGCGAGCACTAAGCATGTTGACGTGAAATTAAAGTTCATCAAGGATTATACAAGAAAAGGAAGGATGAGGCCGGAGCACGTTTCAAGTGCAGACATGGTGGCCGATCTCTTAACTAAGACATTGAGTGCGGCGAGGATTGAAGAGCTGCGAAACCAAATTGGTTTGATCGGAGTTTGGATTTTCTCTACTGGTTACTTTCGAATGGAGTTCAAACTGGTTGCATGCGTTGTGCAAGATGATGTGGGGTGCTATTATGTACCTGCAAGAATGCGCAAAAATTTATGTCGATGCATGGAGGTCCCGAAGGTTTTGGAAGGAGTGTTGTAATTTAAAGGCATTTTTGATGAAATGAAATTCCATGTTAAGCAAAACTATGTGGACCACTGTATGTGAATTTTAGGTTATAAAGTACGATTTTGAACTTAATAACTTAAATATATTTTCTTTTTTTCCTTTTTACATACTTACGACAAGTGGTGACTGGTGATAGTGCGGGTCTAAACACTTCCTCACATTACCTTGCAGGGCTAAGCACACACTATTAAAGCGGATAAACAAGTGTGTTAATAGCTTCTAGCCGGACAATAAACACTCGTACTACATTGTTAGTACTAGCTGCTACAAGTGATTTTCTACAATTTTACCATAAATTCCCGTGTAAAAATGTTTAAACAGCAAGTAAAATTTTTAAGACCATTTAAAACCATTAGAGCATCGCCACCGGTAAGTCTTAATTAAGGTTTTAACCATAAACCTCCCGTTAGACCAGATTTAACAGCCACCGGCAACCGCAGGAGGTCTTAAATTTGACGTGGCAGGGCTTATTTTAAAACCGTGGTTTTAATCAATACAGTGATTTCATTGGCCAAAACCAAAACACTTATGTTTGGAATTCATTGGCCAAATCCCAGATTGGCGGATTTTTAAAATAAAACTGGCATTAAGACATGACGGTGGCTCATACTTTGTACAGGTTTAACAATCAGCCACAGGGTCTTAAGGCCCTTGTCCAAGTGCTGGCACGCTTTACTGTACCGAAACAAGGGTTAGGGTCATGTAATTCTGATCGTTCAGAAACGACGTTCCGGACACTGTCCATTTACCTACCTGCATCACACATTAATACATAGCATTTCTAGTGAGCATGCGCGCTGTACTACAGTATGTACTCTCACTTCCGACACCTGGTAAAAATATGTATTCTTATTCATTATTGATTTTTCAAGGGTATCCATTAATTAAGTTCTCTAAAGCCATCGGCATTCGCATGAAGGTACTTTAGTCTTTCCCTTATGATTGGGTTGCAGTTCTGTGGTCTCACTGAAGATGACGCTCCAATTCCCTGTAGCAAGCGTGAAGAAGATGAAAGTACAGGTGTTTGAATGCCTGTAGAGACGTGGGAAGAGCGCAAGCCTCGACATGTCAAAGTTCGTGCCGAAATGACGTCTTTTGCTTTTTGTCCATTGAGTTATAGCAATTGACACAATTTTTCATGTGTGTGTGAAATTAGACTGGAGCAACAAACGACGAGCCAGAGCTGACGGTGTGGGAACAGATTCGTAAAGAGTTTGACGAGACGATTGAGTCTGTAGTGGAGTTCAGTAAGTCATTGTCATTGCGATACGATGAAGCTGGAGTCAGTAAACTCTTGCTCTGTGTTGTGCATATTTAGCTACGTCCAATTTAAAGGGGAAAGAAAAGAAAGCACATGAAAATAAAAGGATTGAGGAGCTAGGTGGCAAAGGAGCCGCAAAAAATGCCGTATAAGATGCTCATCGGTATAAAGAAAAAGGGTGCCGCTCGAAAACGGCGTCGTGAAGAATTGGTGCGTTGGTGTTTTAGTGGTTGCTACGTTGACAAGGTCATCAGTTTTAATGGAAAAATACGACTTTTTGTAATAATGTCTAGATGAAGGAGGCAGGTGTGGTAACAGGAAAACGAAAGTCAAGTGGCAAAGTCAATGACCAGCAGAACGAAAGAAGGCCGACTATGGTTTGCAGGCTACGAAGGGAAAATTCAAAGGCGGTGTGCTGGATGTGCGGGGTCTGAAATAGATTGTACTTTAGTTACTGAAGTACAATACTAAAGTTTAGTATATTCTTCATCTTATGGTCAAGATTCTTTAAATGCCTTCTCGATATACAGTGTTTTTCGTAGAAAATTCATGGAAGGAGCATCAAAGAATTAATAATGACCGAGGACTAATACTTCGATTATTGCTTTCGTTGGATGAGAAACATTCAAACTGATAGATAAACGTTCTTTCAAGTAGGAAGCCCGTCAGCAGAGACTACAGACGAGGTTAAACCCACTCATACAGAGAAATCAGCGATGAGCGTGAGCGATTACTTGCTGCTTTCGAATCCATTGACAAAATCCAAACTCCCATCGCTACCAATCGATTCACGGACTTCACTTTCCAGATCCAGACTCTCATTGATCACAACACAAGAGCCACGATCACTTAACGGCATCGCGTCAGCTTCACGCGGCTCGAGCTCCAACGACCTCGTATATCGACTTTCTTCTGACGCATATGGCAACTTGACATGCAATATTTTCTGCAATATCATCTCGAAAACAGTCCAGTAAGAAAACAAAACATCAAGCAGAGTCTTCACACCAAAACATGCTGCCTCGCCACTTCTTACGTTGATCGTTTCGTCGTTTGGAAGGGTATACGCAACAGACTGACGATGCAGAATGTACATGGCTAATTCACCCATTCGTCGCAATCGATTGCCATTCACCAGACCTTCTTTACTCACAGCAGGCAATTCACTCAGGCCAACAAATCCCTACAACAAAACCACCATTGGTCATTACCTTACTAGGACATCCTTCAATCTACACTTAATACCTGAAGGTACAATTCAAGATATGGCATACAAGGGTTCGTAGTGTTTCGCATGAGCCGATTCATTTCACGACATCCTTTATCCGATAGCAGTTGCATTTCTTTCATCGTTTTCTTTGCATCGACGCTTAGCTACAAACAAGGTACCAACATGGCGTTAAAGGCTTGGGACATTATCGCTGGATCCCATCGAGTTATCGTGTACGTACACAGGCAACCGTCCTTCGAAGACGCTGCACTGCAGTAGACTGCAGTGTATATAATATCGAAGCCAGCGTATCGTAATTGTGTAATGACATACAGTACTCGGCGGCCTGAAAACAAAAATAATAGTCAGCCCACAGATTCGTCTTTTTTGCTATCAGAAACAAGCTCTTTTTCTTTACCTTGAGATATAAGGTAATCACTTTAGCGCGTTCTACAGGCGTGTCTTGGATCAACACAGCATTGATAACATATGCCGATAGCTACAACATGGTACATCGCACGAGTTAGCACCACCATCAACATCTTCTTTATACCACATCTAGGCACGTACATGTTGAAACCATCGCTTGATCGTCGTGAATTCAATGAAATGTTTGACCTTCGACCCTGTTGCAAAGAAATCTTGCACTATAAATCAAGATGAGTTAGTCTAAAACGCGCCAAAAGAAGAACTCAGGCACGTTTTACCTGGTAATTTTGCAGAAGATAGCATGGGTCAAAAGCGTGCATTGCTGTGCCCACCGTTCTGCGTCAACGTATCTGCAGTCAAGGAACAAAAAGGGTTAAGCGCGCGCTTGTAGGCAATGGTCAGCCACCGCCCCATTCTGTCCGTGCTCAAATTTTGCGCCGACTGGAAACTGCCCAATTTCTTAAGCGCTTGACCAGGAAAATATTTACCTTCATAATTTGATTTTTGTCATTGTATCAATAGCTGAAAGGTATGGTTTTCTCTGGGTGTCGGAAGTGAGAGTACATACTGTACATGTATTGATGTCTAAGGGCTGTGCATCGTGTAATTATGGATTTCCCTTGGGTCGTGCCGAAGGCTTCGGGCGAGGACTCGCAGCATACGCACAACTACTATTATACTGCTATCTCTATTATGTATATTACTTTTCGGTACAAATGTGCTCTTTTCAGAACACCTCATGGAGGTGTTACGGAATTAAAACAGTAATGTGTCAAACGTCAATTTGTTTTGTCCAATCATGTGTTACTATTTTTCAGTAACTTGGACAAGGGCCTACATATAACGACGGAAAAATCCGCCCAGATTTGCGTAGTGTTTTACATACATTCAAAAAAGATCCGAAAAAGACAAAAATATCCGCCCTCGCAATGATTGGCTGACAGATTTCTTGAAGTACTGATATAACACAAAATCAGAGCGTTGTAATTTATTGAGATTTTATTAGTCCAGTTTTAGTTAAGCGAGAGTGGTGTACATGTAACTTGTGTCAGCGCTAGAGCACGAATACTTTAAGAAGAATGTAAGTGAGCTTGTCGTACTGGCTACATGAATTGTTGTCGATGCTGAAGTTACTAATTCACATGCAACTGATAAAGCTAGTCGATTGGACCGCAGTGTGGACAAAAATTGCGAAATCCATGTAGCTGCTCGTGACCCTGCAAGATGCTGCGTGCTTTACCATCTTTCGGTCGATTGCTGCCGCATGTAAAGAGTGTAGGAACGTTTCCATGGGGAAGCCTACCTGTCATGCAAAATTCGCGGGCGTGGAGTTGCTATATGAGATATCGAAGCTCGAAATTACCACTCCAGCTTACAGCCTATCCATCTGCTCCGAATATGAGTGAACCGGAAATGGTACGGCGTCTCATGCGCAGTCAACGCGTCTGGTGGTGGGTAGGGTCGCTGATACTAGGAGGTGTCGGGCTTGTTGCCTTTGGGCCCGAGCTAAAACTTGGTATGAGCAAGCATACGGCCGAAGTCGCATCCCGCTCGTTGCAGGACGAGACACTGCGAGACAACACGCAAAGTTGGCTTCACAGATTGTACAGACAGTGTTGAACGATCCCAAGGTGCTCGATCAAGCTTCCTATTCCTGAAGAGGGTAAGAATGTCAATTCAAAAGGAATTCGTGTTGTATCGATATGATTACAACATGAAACGATTATTTCAAGAATTCAAAAGGTGCAATCATTTAATAACGTTGTACTTGACTGTGGTTGACGTAGCTCGTAGAAATGGAATCGACGCGAGTAGCATTGCGGACGTTAGTGATTCAAACCCTCAACGATCCACTGACGCGATCGCACTTGGCCGAGATAACAAAGCAAACCATGGCCGTGCTCCTCCAAGATCCTGACACTGTCGACCAATTGGTCAATTTGTTGCGCTCGACGGTCTTGGCACCGGAAACAAGAGCAACTTTAGTACTTCTCTTCGAGCAACTTTTACGAGACGACGAGCTCCGCGCCAACGTAACGCACCTTGGTCGCCCACACGTTCGTCCAAGATCTCGTACAGCAAAATGTCGAAAAAACATTGAGTGCCTCAGTGCATGACGTGTTAAGTCGCCGAGATGTTCAGAATCATGCCAAAGCGTTTGTCAGTGGCGTCGTGCGCGATCAAACGGTACAAGCGCAAGGAGGAGAGGCGATTTGGGGGACCTTTATGTACGCCCTTACGCCCAGTTGGCTCTCGTGAATGTGGAAAAA
>MIQA02010144.1:0-10151 GCA_001887855.2 Sclerospora graminicola | reverse complement strand
GCACTCAATGTCTTTGTCAAAAGGTCAGCCACCATATCTCCGGTCGATACATGCTCGGGCCGCATATTGCCCTTCTTGGTATAATCTTTAATGAACTTCAATTTTATATCGACATGTTTCGAACTTGAAGCACTGGCTTCGTTCTGCAACTGCTTGATAGCAGCTTGATTGTCAATCTTGAGTACAATCCTTGAATGCATTCCAATTTCGTTACACAATTCCTTAATTCCAAGTGCCTGCCTGCCTCCGACTACAGCGGCCACGAATTCCGCTTCGGCAGTGGATAAGGCAACGGCACCCTGCTTCTTACAATTCCAACCTGCAATCATTCCATTCACGAAAATCACGTTCGCACTTATACTTTTTCGGTCTTCTTTATCAGCGGCAAAATCTGCATCGCTGTAGCTCACGATGCGTATTGGTGACGGTTCACCTTCATCGTGCTTCAAACTTAGTTTCAGCGTCTTAGTTCCTTTCAAGTAACGCGCAATACGCTTCGCCATCTGATAGTCCATTAGACTAGGCGCATGCGCGTGCCGTGTCGCCCGGTGTACCGCGAAAGCAATATCGGGGCGTGTGCACCGGGATATCCATAAGAGACTCCCAACGAGAGATTGAAAATCCTTGATAGTCGGGACACTCCCGTCAAACTTCACCGGTAACTTCAAATTTGTATGTCCTGGCAAAACTTCTTCCAGAACCGGAGTTTTTACAGCATTTGCATCCTGTAACCCATGTCTTTTCGATGGTGCTTTGCTGGTCGATATGATACTCCAGTTCGTTGCCTCCTTCGATCCGCATGCCTAGAAATTTTTCGTTTTTTCCCTAGGTCCTTGAGCTCTAAAATGCTCATTTTCACGAAAAATTCATCCCCCAGGCTTTGATTCGTTGCGGTGACCAGTAGGTCATCCACATATACACCCACTAGAATCGTATCTTCGTCGATAAACCGCACAAAAATACAGGTATCAGTTAAACATTGTTTGAAACCCATGTCGACCAGTGTTTTCCGCAATAACTCGTACCAAAGTCGGCCGGCTTGTTTCAAGCCATACAAATTTCTTTCCAATTTAAGGGCCAACTCTTTCGTGCTCTCCACACCCAGTTCTTCGAATTGTTCGCTGGTGATTTCCATGCCCTTCGGTATCTGTAGATGTATTTCACACTCTCCTTTGGTTGGTGCCTTTGGGTATGCGCTGGGTACATCACCGTGCCGCGCTGGTACCCCCCAAATTTTCGCTAGAATCAATATGATCTTCACGTTGTTTAACTCCATTACCGTCGAAAATGTCACAAAGTAATCTTCACCAAAAAACTTGTTTATCTCCACGGGCAACGAGACGCGCTTTATATCTCTCGACCCTGCCGTATTTAGTTGGCAGGGACTTCTTTGCTGGGTTGCGCCTGATAACTTTCCGGGTTCTTCCAGTGACTTCAATTCGTCCTGTTCTGCGGCCCTCCATTTTTCTGATTGTGGTCCATTATGGGCCTCAAAATAGGTGGAAGGATCTGCGATTTTTACCGCCGTATCATCAACTTCACTTGAAATATCCACCACCGCGAAAGCAACCAGTAAATTTCCACCTCCATTTTCGACACTTGGCGGCGCTTCGATTGCTTCCGTTCGATTTGAATCTTCACTCTCATCTCTTCCCTTTTCTGCGGTCAATGCTGCGGCCTTGGGGGTCTTTCTTCTCGCTCTGCCCGACCTTCTTTGCGTGGTTTGCTTCCTGGGTTCCTTCCGTTTTCCGTCTCGAACCACGCGATCCTCACGACTTGCTTGGGTAGCTTGATTTCCTGGGTCCTCGACACTTTCTTCACGTGACTCGTTTTCTTCAGGATTTTCATTTATTTCTCCCTGCAGTAGTCTTGCTACCATCCGGTTTGCATCCTCATGTTTCGATCTGAGTGACATGTCGAGTGGTAGTGACCACCCGGTCTTCCAGAAGCAAAACTTTGAAACCCTTGGTTTCATCATTTCTCCCAAGTATAAGTCCCCGCTCGGCATGTTTAGCTAGCGACTTTTTTCGCGGGTCTCTCCATACCATACATGGAGACCCGAAAACAACAATATCGCTGACAGTAGTCGGCTTTCCAGTTAACATCTGAATCGGAGGTGCCCCTCCTGGATTCGAACGAGTGGGACTTCGGTTGAGTATATACGTCGCATACTCAGCCGCTTCTGTCCAGAACATCAGGGGCACCCCTGATCCAAAGATCATACACCGAACCATATTAAATATGGTTCGGTTCATGCGTTCAGCCTTGCCGCTAGATGCCGGGGTACCCGCTTCGGTGATTTGCCGGCGTACCCCGTCCGTTTACAGAATAGATCCACTGTTTGAAATTCTCCACCGCCATTCGTGCGTAAAACGTGAATCCGGCAATCAAACTCTTTCTCAAACGAGCAGAGAAAATGCTCGAACACCTTTGCTGCGCGGTCTTTTGATCGTGCAGCAAAAACTCGTACGTAATTCGAGTAGTGGTCAACAAAGACCACTAGATACCGGTTGCCGCGTCTATCTCTTGGGGTGATGGGACCTTTCAGGTCGCTGCATATCACCCCGCCAACTCTGTCAATTGGCGAGTTCTTACGAGAATCCTTTTTCGGCTGCCGTGACCTTTGACCTTTGCCTTCAGCACAGGTCAGGCAATTTGGTCGAGCATGGTCAATGATTCTGATGCCCGACCTTGGGTCCTTGGCGAGCTTTTCAACTGCGTCATATGCGAGATGACCTAGCCTTGCGTGGAATTGATGCAGTGTCCCTTCCTGCACATCGTCTGCCTCCTCTTGTGACGCCACATTCATCACCGTATTTGAGAATTTTTTCGACAAATCTGTTTCTTTGTGTGCATATAATCTTGCTACAAATACAGAACCACACACTTCAATGGGAAATAAAACTTTGTTTTTCAAAACCAATTCCATTATTTTTCCATTATCTTTCAACATGCATCCTTTTTGACGTAGACAGCCAAGAGAAATTAAATTCTTGGCCAACTTCGGAGCGAAAAACACTTCTGAAAGTGTGATTGTGGTGTTGGTGTGTGCGTTAGCCCTTCCATGCAACGTAACCTTGCCCACTTTCGTAACTTGTAGTCTTCCGCCGTCAGGGAGCGTCAATGCATCCGCATCGGTGCATTCCCTTACATCCTCCAACAGTTTCTCATCAGAAACTAAGTGCCTGCTGGCACCGCTGTCAATAATCCACAGGTTTTCATCACCGTCTAAAATGTCATCGAAATTTCTACTTACTCCACAATTTCCATCACTCGTGGCTAGGGTTTAGGGTTTAGGGTTTAGGGTTAGACACGTCCCCTGCGGTCATTCCCCTTGAAATTTCGGCGGTGACCTTGTCTTGGGCAGTCATTTTTAATGTGACCTTCATTTCCACATGCGTAACAGACCCTCTTGTGTCCATTCTCGGCCACAGCATTAGCAAAATTTTCCCAGACTTCTTGGGTTTCTGCGCCTTCTCATCGATTTCTTGGGCCCACGACACAAGTTCTTGGGCGTGTTGAATATAATCCTGTCTCTGTGGGTTATATCGAACCAACAGAGCAAGCTTGAGTCTTGGAGCAGAGTATTTCACGATGTTCTCTACAATTAGTCGCTCACTTGACTCGCTCTCCTTAGCCAGCGTCACCAGGTACAGAAAGTGCTCTGTCCATGATCTCCTCGGATCCTTTTCAGCAGCAAAGAGAGCAGCGGCTTGATGATGAGTGATGTGAACCTTGAACGCTGTCAGTAACTGCTCCAAAATGAAATAGAGCGTGGGGTTAAGCTGCCACCAGGTCCCAATATTGGCCTGGAAATAACTCAACGCTACCCCTTCCAAGTGTTCACCAAGCTTGTTGACTTTTAAGCGCTCACTGCATTTACTAGGATTCCTCGTCAAAGTTGAACATTGCAACATCTTTCCCAAGCACGATACGCATTCACAAGATTACCCAGATCTATCGATCAAGGTTGTATACTCGTTGAACGTATCAGTGCAGGCGAAACCGCACGAAAGTTCTGCAATCTCTATGGCTTCGATGAACAGGTAGGCCCACTGCCTGAAACCTGAACCGAGCCCGGGGTAAATCTCACATCCCGAAAATTTTTGTATCGTGAGCTTGGGTATCTTCGTGCCCCTTATCATCCTGGGTGGATGGCCAAACATGTTCACTTGAGGGGCCATACCCGCTGCCATGCCCTGTGGCCCCATTCCGGGCGGTTGTACCGGTGCACCCTCTCCTACACCACCGCGCATGGCCTCGCGTGCTGCAGCTTCTTCGGCGCCCAAGTCATTGAGCGTCATCTTCATGCCAAAAGGACCATGGTTCTTCAACGTGTCTCGAATGACACTGGCATATTCGGAGCTCTTGTTTGAACCGGGGGACGTACTCGGAGCCGATCCAGTGGATCTGGCCTCCTCGACAGCCTCAAGCCGTCTGTCCATCTTCTTGAGATACTCTAGTATCAGCTCCATCTCTGGGTTCGACTTTTCACCCTTTTCTTCTTCCATAACCCACGAAAATTAACTTAGGAAGTGAAAATTAAACTTAATTCGTCACTCAGAAAACAGACGTAAGTTTCGTCACGAGAAAAAATAACAACCAGCTTATCACGATAAAACAAATCCACTTGCAATCGAAAATACTCCACTTATCAACGAAAAATGCGAAAGTGCGAGAAATTTCAAAATCGAGAAAAATAATCAAAAATTACTTAGTTAAGGCCCGTGGAAACTTGAGCTCATAACCTGTAGAAAATGACTTGATATCCTTATCGCCCCTACGAGCGCGGACGTACTCAAGCCGGTAAGAGCTTTTGAATAATCCAATGCGTATCCCTAGCTGCAGCCGGTTAGAGCTGTCAGTGTCAATTCAGGTGTGCAACTTGACGGTTCGAGTTGCAGATCTTTTGCACAGGTGCCTCAACCTTAGTGCTTTGCCTACTGTCTCTTTTGAAGGTTTTTGTAAAAGTGTATTAATATAAAAAGTTACTAAAATAAATCAGTCTTGACCTTTTCTGTAACCTAAATGTTATGTAACGGTGTCCTGTCGTAATTATCGCAAAAGAAACCGGAATTTCATGCTTCACACATTTCATCAAATGGGTACAAAATTCCAACAGTTCCATCATGGCTGAAAACATAATCGGTGTGTGGTCTGATACCTGGGGACCAACCTGAAGCTCTTCTTTGATCCTTGGTGTCGTGTCTTTGGCCCTCGTGTCTGCAAAGCTCACCTCCATCTCCATCTGGTCACACTGCCCGATCGTCCTTTATTTGGATAATCCGGCTTATACAAATCCCCATGGTAGCTGCCTCTTTCAGGTCAGTTGTTCCTGGCCTCTTCATACCTCCAAACTAGGTCACTATTGCCTCCGTCATACAGGTGATGCAAACGGATGATTCTCGTATAGCGAAGAACCAGAATGCTCCCCGACCATTGCGTGGGGAAGTAGTTGAAAGTAGGGTTGCTTTTAGTAGTAGTCATCATCTTCTGGGGTTCATCATGACCTACTAGAGGCACCAGGCGACCGTGTAGTGCACTGTTCACCTCCTTCAGCTTGTCTGTCTCCAACTGGTTTGGATCAAATGCACCGGTATTAATACCGACCTGTTTGACCAATAACAACTACAGGGGATCTTGTCAACCCTCTTCTGCGAACCAATAGTGACTTAAAGAGAAACTTATACTGATTCAATCCAATATGAGCTTTTGGTGTATCCTACACAAAATATGGTAACCCACCTGTATCTTCTTATCTTCCTCCTGGTCGCCCGTGAAATTTACACCAAGTATGTTGCCCATTTGTTCTCTTCAACGTCTTTGTCATGTCCAGGTGATTAGATAAGAATGACCTGTCCTGGCTACTACGGTGATCTAGCCCTGCCAGCATCACCGGAGCCTCTCGTACGACCCTTGACCGTGTGTACTCACTATTGATCACTTTCATAGGGCGACGAATTGCCTTGGTCCACACTTGCCAGTTCTAGGCAGCACTGCTGACTTGACCCGGCATCGTTGCTGCACACCGTGCCGATCCACATAGCTTCCCGACTCAGAACCTTCCTTGTACTCCTTCAGCATCCTTTTGCATAGGTCCGATATCACTCAGTGTTTCTTCCACATATCGACCGCGGTTATCCTCCTGACTTTCCAAGTCGTCTTAGGGTGGTCACCCCGGTTAATATTTTGGGTCAATCGGGACTTGCCATGGCCAGGTGTGCTGCACGTCCGGTAGTGGATTTATCCTGGAATCGCTTCACCGCAAATGTGACTTGTGTTATGCCTGGAATTCAACAAATTGGTGTTAAAAGATTTATCTTTGGTCCTTATTAGGGGATAAACGTAGTGATTAACAATTGTCCAATCACCCATTATGAGCGCCATTTATCGTTTTGACCATTTTTCTGGTGCTACCGTAACAGTTTTTCCTACGTAATTTGGAAACAAAAGAATCCCCTCTTGTTTTATGTGTAGATACCCTCCAATAAGCCATTCGTTTATAAGTATAATCGCGGTAACCCTAAAATGCATGTCAACGCGACTGCCACTCATAGGCGGGACCTAATATTAAGGGCTTTAACATTAAATATCAGTTTTTACGCAAATCATAAAAACGATTTTACCTTAAACTACTTTAGGAATAGTCCTAGTCACTCGAAATTAGGTTTGAGTCATCCTGAGCCAGAAGATTGCGCGTCATTTCATATCAAGACACAACAGCAAATAGCCACCAGCTCCCACAAGTCCCTGCCTCATGGAAAAGCCAGTATGACGCTCCAAGATCAATGGAGCCGACCGACATGAACGGAAATATACTCACCAGGCGTATACGTACGAGTTCAAACGAGCAGCCATCGACCATTTGGAGCGTTCCAAGAATATCCAGTCGACTATCGACCGGTTCTTCCCAGAAGTGTCAGAGAAATCGAGGAAATCAAAAAGGAAACTGATCTACAAATGGAGCAAGCAGCGGGCGCTTATCGAGTTCACATCGGCTAACGCGCGCCTCGCTGCGCATCACCGCGTTCGTAACTTCGGGATTAGCACGACCATGCCTTTCGAGGCCGAGACTTTACTTGCAAGTGGGTGAACGACTATCGCAGGGACGGAGAGCCAATTTCGGCTCTGATACTGCAATTCAAGGCCCAAGAAATTGCGAGTGGCTACGAGGTTTCCAAAGGCGCACGTGGCGGTGGCAACGCGGATACACAAACCGCTATTGCTTGTCGTTTCGAGCCAAGACACACCAGGGTCAGATCACACCAAGAGATGCTACGGATCGAGCGCTAGCTACGGTGAAAGCTCGGGTTGCAGCCGAGGGGATCAAGGATATCTTCAATGCAGACCAAATAGGCGTTCATCTTCAAGCTTCTACCGCGTACGACTTTCTTAGCTACGGTTGCGAAGACCGTATGAGTTAAGTGCGGTAAGAAGGAAAAAGAGCAAATGACAGCAATGCTATTAGGTGATTGTACTGGGCGGAAGTACCCACTGTTTCTTGTCATGAAGATCGCTCCGTCTAAGAAGGAAACCATGCAGGCTGAGAACGCTTCTCTACGGCATGGATTTGACAAGAGCGTGTGGGACCAAGTGCGTCGATTACAAGCAGCACAATGTGCGCATTTATGGGAAACAGTCTGCGTGGTGGGCCGGAGCTCTAACGATCGAATTTCTCCGGTTCCACTTTGGACACCGCGACGTGTTCAGTGCCCCAGACATGCTCATACTCGACTATTATAGCGGACATTGGATTCCTGAGGTCAAGGCGTATGCTGCTTCACTAAGAGTTGTGGTGATGAAGGTACTGGCGGGATTGACATGGCTCTGTCAGCCGGCCGATGGGATATCGATCAAGCCTGTTAAAGATCGCTTGAAGCGCTATTGGGTCCAGCACCTAAAACTCCAGCTAGACGATCACTGCAAAGGAGACGATGGGGCATCCTTCTTCATGACACCACCAAACCGAGACGTTGACAAAGTGGGTCTGACGCGTGGGAGAGCATCAGTGAGTCGGTCATCAGGTCTGGATTCCAGCAGTACAAGCTCCTTCCGGATGACGGCGATGGTGCAGCAGAAGTGGACGACAGCGCGAAACTTCACAGATCGATTGACGAGGTTGTACTTGAGCTGAAAAAGTTGTCTGTAGTCAATCTAGGAGTCCGTGATTCGGAAGATGTCATAGATAGTATGAATTAGTCATTGTTTTAAACTCAAAATAAAACGGTACACTGTCCGCTGACCACAAAATCTTCACAACGTGACTACCCGGCGTCCCGAGCGGAGATAACCTCAGTTAGCTCTGGTCAGGCATGTGGATTACTTGGTACACACTTCGATCTTCACATCACGCATAAACACGTTAGTGTTTTACATTAAATTTTGGGCAGTTACGAGGGCTTGTCATAGGCGACCACAGCATTTTTGACAGGGTTTGGTTGTACCGTGAAAACATAAGTGTCGCCTTTGACATGTATTTTGCCGTATATCCATCCCCACATAACCTCCCGCTGTTTGGGTATTTCATCTGTTTTATTTTCGGATGTTTTGTGTCTCTTCAAGAAGCATACACATCATTTGATTATGGCCGTGACACAGTCTTCAAGCTTGTAACAACTTTTTTCTGTTTCTGTTTATAATCCTTTGACATATTGGGACACAATTCGTATTCTTCCACAAAGTGCATTATTTTGTTGATTCCATTGTCGATTTGAAGACCACCTTCAAGTTTTAAGCAAAAGACTTATTCTATACTCGTCAATAGAGTGAAATGCACCAACCTTTTGAACCATTAGGACGCCCTAAATGGAGAAGTTGTGAATCTGCTAATACAGATCCACCATTCCCATCCATTTGTTTGTTATCAATTGGATTGGTAATTACTTCCTTCACAAATATACCACATAAGTTCGGTTTTTTCATCAGTCTGACAACCCAAGTCTCTCATTTCTTGATCTATGTTGATGATCTGATAACCTTATCTAATTATTGAGCAACGGAGGCTTCGCTTGTGTAATTTTCTCCATGTATAGCCACTACTTTAGCTCCAAAAACAAATACGAGGATAATAAATAACAACTCTGAACTTTATGTATTTGCGGCGCTCCGAGTCTAACGAATGCATTATCTCCTCGTAACCGAGATTTGGAAGCGTTCATGATCGCAGTGGTTGGATTTGGATCCATTGGAAATAGAAGAGGTTTAATTGTCTTCGCCATAGGTCTTCCTTCTACTATCAACGTATGTTATCACTCCAATAGAAATTTCATCATTATTCTGGACTTCTTTGACAAAATCGGAGGTATTGTATTTAGCAATTTGTTCAAGAATATCGGGAGTCGAGGAGTGATACATACCACCAGGAAGAGATAGACTAGAAAATTTAATGGATTTAAAAATACAAAAAATATATAATTTTTCTGGGTGCCTTTATAATCACCCCCAAAACCATAGACTCACCCCCAATATACAGTTAAATCTTTAATAAGTTCAAAAAGGGTACACTGTGTCGGCTAAGCACAGGAATGCCTCGATTCTCCTGCTGCTGCTCTTACTACGTATATATCCACTGTATCCGATGCCTAACCTGCACACATTTATAACGAACCACAGAAAACGAAGTTACGTTTAAAGACAGTGATGGCTGAGTACTGTATCGATGTAATTATGACGGAGAGGGTATTGAATCATCTGAAAGAAATGGAATTGACGCAAACGCTAAAACTTCGACGCTCAAATTTTTGCGACAGTTTTGACGTTGTTCGACAGAACCGAAAGAGCTTAAATCGTTGATAGTGAGACTTCTGAATATGAAAGCAATGAAATACGAAAAGAAAAAAAACGACGTCAATTCAACTGCTATGTCATATTTTTCCGCTGTAAAAAGCTTGACTAGCTCTGCGATCCAACAGCGTACGGAAGTGGTGACATAACGAGGAAACAAGTGGCTCAAAATGCACGAAATAGTCGGCTCCAAAGGGAATAAATGGGTCACTCGCCCTCTTCGGAAAAAAAGCCAAGCAACCGACGACTCCAGTGATCTGATTAAGTAAGTTGTCAAAACATTCGAGTCGAAGTAGTAGATTTTATTATAGGTATTGACAGAGAGATGTAGTTTTGGTGGAAACTTTAAGATAATTATTACAAAATTC
>MIQA02010140.1:0-18917 GCA_001887855.2 Sclerospora graminicola | reverse complement strand
GTCTTAGTACACTTTATTAGTAAAAAAAAAAACGCTATGGATTTCTCGGCATCCATGATTGGTAGTACCAGCGGGTACGTTTGGGTCGCCCCAACGCCTATGGTTATGATGGCCCCTCCAGGCGAAGAGGAGGCCATCATTGTCCAACCAACGTGGAGGCTTTATCTGAATATCCTCATTGCCGTCCTTCAAGCCGTGCAATTTGGATGGTCGACGTCACAAATGAATAACTCGATTTTTAATAATGAGGCCGATTGCAACGCGAGACCCCTTGTACCCGGCACGTGCCTCATGTTTCCTGGACATACAAAGGGAGAATGGACGATTGCTGTCAATTCGTGGATTGTAGGGGGCATGCTTGGCAGCTTATCGACTGGAATCGTATCGAATCGATTTGGACGCAAACCGACGATGATGGCCAACTGCCTCTTTATGATCACGGGCGGACTGGTCCAGGCCACGTCGAAAACCATTGGTATCTTTACTATTGGCCGAGTGTTTTCAGGTATAGCAGCAGGCGGTGCGACGGCCGTGATTCCTGGTTTTATTGGTGAAATTTGTCCACCGCATCTTCGAAGCAAGCTCGGTGTGTGTTTTCAGATTTCTATCACTGTCGGTCACCTATTGGTTGCAATTACGTTTTTCTTTGCTAGTACGAGTACGGGCTGGCGATATATCGCTGGCTTTCCCGCAGGGTTGGCGGCGACGTTTTTACTTTTAGCACCGTTTGTTCTCGTGGAAAGTCCAGCGTGGTTATTGATGGTGGGGCAGCCGAAACTTGCTGAAAAGGAACTGTCACGGTTATTTGGAGAAGAAAATGTGTATACTGCGAAAGCATGGATTAAACAAGATGATCCAGAGTCCAAACGGGAAGGGAGTGTCCGGTTACAGGATCTTGGCATGTCCATGGTAACCCCCGTATCTGGTCAAGAAGCTCCGTCTTACTCGATGCTCTTTCTCACCAGCGTATATTTGGCAATTAGTGGCTGCCATTGGGGTCGCAGGATGCCTCCAACTCACAGGTATCAATGCCGTCTTTTTGTACTCGTCGGGCATTTTCAAGCAAGCGGGATTGTCTGACAGCCGCATTGGTGTCGTCTTGGTGAACAGTATCAACGTTGTACCAAGTCTTTTATGCGGAATGTTAACCCCCCGCTTTGGGATTCGAAAGCTAATCATGTATGGATTTTTGGGCATGCTCCTAAGTGCAGTGGGGATTACTGTCTCCCTTGTGACGAGTTTATCGCCCCTAGCTATTGTATTCACTGCTTCTTATGTTGCCTCGTTTGGTGTGAGTATTGGACCGTTGGCATGGGGAGTCATGGCTGACCTTTTTCCGGATGAAGTTCGAGCTATGGGTTGCTCGATTTGTGCCGGCTGTAACTGGATATGCAGTCTTACGATTGGATTGACCTATCCCTATGTTGCAGCGGCCTTAGTTGACTACAGTTTCGTGCCTTTCATGTACACGGTAACGCTATCGTTCCTTTTCTTCTTTTGCGTCATTCCAGATACATATGGCAAGACGATCCAAGAAATCCAGGAAGAATTCATGGGCAAGTTTCAGAAAAAGGATAAACAACATGCCCAGTGGCGTCCATCCCAAGCAGGGTGTAGTCTAATCCCCGTCTTGGGGTGATAACTTTTGGTGGTGTCAAGAAAGAAGTAACTTACCTAATTAAGATGAAGGATAAATGTGCAGTTGCGTCGGAAACCTTACAATCAATCAAAAAAAGCACTCGAGTATAGCAAGTGTAAACAATAAAAATCCATCATTTGCTGAAGCAATCATGGATAAAAATGAACTCAATGGATTTTATGGGATGGTTGAACCTAGGTTTGTCGAGTGATTCCATGTTACCAGATGTCAAAACTACGGTAGTTTCTCGTAGTGCAGTACGCAGAGTGAATTACAATGCAGCGGCGACATATACATAGTTATTGACCAACATACTGTACGCACAATCCGTTCGTCCAAATTCCTTTTTTATATGTATCAGCTTTGCAGATGCATGTCCGTGTGTTGCATTTCCTAGCGCTTCTGTCCCGCTAGCAAGTTAAGGAGCAACACACCCCAAGTAGTTACTTTCGCAACTTGAGCAAGAGCGACTTGTTGCCTTTTACTTTTTTCTGCAGCTGCATCAATCCAAACAGCAGCGCCTCGGCTGTGGGTGGACAACCTGGCACGTAAATATCCACAGGAACCACGCGATCGACGCCACGCACGACGGCGTACGAGTAGTGATAGTATCCACCTCCATTAGCACAGCTTCCCATGGAAACGACATAGCGTGGTTCCGGCATTTGATCGTACACACGACGAAGGGCAGGGGCCATCTTGTTGGTCAACGTGCCGGCTACAATCATCACGTCCGTCTGACGAGGTGAAGCACGAAAGACCATACCCATACGCTCAAAGTCATAACGCGAACCAGCTAACACAAGACGAAATTCATTCAAGTCAACTTAGGTCAGAAATACTCTCACACGATGTGGACACACATATATACCCGAGTGCATCATTTCAACGGCACAGCAAGCCAAGCCAAAAGTCATGGGCCACAACGAGCTCTTACGACCCCAATTTACTAGATCATCCACGCGAGACACGACGTATTCTACAAATCAATAGAAACGTTAGAAAAAAGCTCGCTTAACTTGAGAAGAGAAATTCTATCCCAATGCTCTTACCAACACCGTTGCGGGCGGTAGAATTGCCAGCTAGCAGATCCTTAATATTTCCACGCTCAGTCGCATCCGGAGACGAGGAAGTAGTAGAGACCGCTGACGAGGCGCAGCGAGTAGCCGAACTCCGAGCCAAGGTTCCTGAGCGGCGAGCGAGGGTCAGCATTATAAAATTTTGAATATTCTATTCGACCGATACTAGCCGCCCGCTGCTCTGATACATAAAAAATCGAGGATGACAGGGAAAGTCAAGATTACAGGTAATAAACACAACAAATGATGTGTGTTTATATTATTGCGACAATTATTATTTTAAATGTCCAAGAGACATTCGAATCATCTCCGTCTCGGGTCTCGGTTAGGTTTCTTAGTGTCCGACTGGTCTGGTAGCACTCCAGACGGTAGTAACGAGCCATTGGAAGCTTCTATTGGGAAGCCTGGTGGTGCTCCTGCACTTCCTGCCAGTGGTGGCCACCCCGTCATAGGAGGTGGGGGCATACCAACAGCACCACTACCATCATCGTCACGAGCGCGTTTCATGCCAGCTAGAATATGGGGTGGTGGCGGTGGGGGGACTAATAGACCAGCAGCAGGTGGTGGAGGGGGCATAATTCCTCGTGGTGGAAACCCTGGCATTGGAGGCGGAGCTAGCCCGACGCTAGTAGCACTAATGGGAGCATTGCCAGTGATTGGACCAGATTGTGGACGCATTTGGGTCAGCAAGGTACTGATCGTACCATTTCCATCCATCGGACAATCCTGTTTCCAATGTCCCTTTTGTCGACATTTATGACACGTGTAGGACGGAGGGGGCACTTTGGGCTCCGTACAGTCCGAGATATAGTGTCCTGGAATGTTGCAGCGCTTGCACAAGTATCCTTCGGGTGGTACCTTGCGTTGCATGGGGCCACCAACATTCGGTTGGTCTTTTGTAGGACAGTCTTCGATCCAGTGCCCTTTTGTTCCACATCGATTGCATGTGTACGACTCGGGAGGGGGACGTCGTCCCCCTGGACCCCGGCTGTCAGTCACCGTCTTGTTAAATGCCTGAAAGTTAGCAGCATTGATGGCGCTCGAGCGAAGACTGCTAGCACTATCGGCCATCCCTGGCAGCATTTCCGTGCTATATTCCGCTCCCCGCAGTTGCGGGATTCCGTCACCAATTTCATGCTCATTCAAGACGTTCTGACCCCCATTGTACTTGTCATCCATCGGATCACCAGGTCGATTCCGACACCAAAACTTTGTGCTGTGGTCGTTACTATAGCATTCCACATGGTTAGAGAATAGGATTGATTATCTTGAGCTTCCTGAGTCTTTTTGTAATGAACACGTACCTCCCTGTCGCGACCACATGACCAACAGGATGCCACTGAATATCCCAAACAGCCGTATCATGTGCTTGTGGAATAGTCGCTAGTGCATTCTCCTTTCTAGAAAAAAAACCCACAACGAACATGAAAAAGATAGAGATAACAAAAAGTGAAAAGCTACAGCGTACCCGACTTCCCAATACATGAGTGATCCATCGTACGACCCACTGACAAAGAGACGCTCATACCACGGGTGCCACGCAATGGCCGTCACTTCGCGCGTATGACCTTTTAGCGTGGTAAATTCTTTCAACATTCGAATGTCGTAAATTTTAATCAATTGATCCCGACTGGCCGTGAGCAGCCAATTTCCATTGCCGTTCCACGCGACTTTGAATACGGTATTTTTGTGTCCATGCAATGTATTGAGACTATTTCCAGATTTGGGATCCCAGATTTTAACCAAATTATCTTTACTCCCACTTGCCAGTAAACATTTTTGGGGATGATAAGCCACACACTTGACATCCCACCCATGCCCCGTCAGCACACGCTCTTCCCGACAGCTTTCAAAGTCCCAAATCTTGACGGTCGCATCGTCCGAACACGAGACAAACTTGAAATCCGTGGGCGAAAAACTAAGTGACCGCACAGCTTCGCGATGCCCTTGAAGGAGCTGGACATTCGTCATACTTGACTGCCAATACTTGATTACACCCCCATGATCGGCCGTCACGAGCCAATTGTCATTATGAGACCACACCATCGCTCTCACGGCATCGTCATGGGCTTGTAAAATGGTCTCAAAATTAAAAGCTAAGCCGTTCCAGAGCGTAAACTCACCAACGGAGTTGCCCGTGATGAGACGGCGCCCTTCTGGGGTCCACGTGAGGCAATTAACGGGGCACCGCTGCTTGTTTGTCGAGCAACGACAGAACTTGGTACAGACACACGATGCTAAATCATCGTCGCCTGGAAAGGCCAAAGGTGGCATCATTTGTTTCTTATAGAACGAATGGGGTGGCAAAGCAGGGGACCGAACACTGCGCGCCAATACAAAGCGGCGTTGGGTCACGTAATTAATGAATGTTGCATTCGGGTCAACACTTTTGCGGACAATAGGCTTACGCATACGTTTATGGGGTGGTACCCCACCCGCGTAGTGGCTTGCGCCTACGTCATGACCGCTTTTGAGCACTTGGGCGGGATGCAGCTCCCCATTCGCCTGCATGGCAAGCCACTGAGCTTTTTTGGACTATTTCTAAACCCATTTCTAGGTGGTCCCAAACCCGGGTTTATGGTTTTAACAAAAAGCGATCAATTTTGGACGTGAAAAGGTGTCTCGAATGAAAGACGTATTGCAACTAAAAAAGGTGTCACCGGCGCTACGGTTGGCAATTCAGACCACAAGATTCGGGCTAAGTATTAAAGAGGTGTGTTTTATATCTGTTGCTACAGTGATACAAAAAAATTCGCCTTTTAAGGCGTGTGACGTGTAATAAATACTGTGTAGCCGGAGCTAACGGATGAGATGTTTCGGAGTTATTTGTTGGATAATCCACATCATGTCGTCACGTTAATTCAATCACTTAGTCCTGACAATATTTCCCACGTGAGCCACGAGCAGCTTTGTAATTTAATGGACGATGCCGATTATGACGCAACTGTCGCGGCGCGTGAGAGTGAATCTGGACTCTTCTTGGACGTTCACGCGATGCTGACAGATTTGCGCAGAAAACTCGACGAAGGTAA
Organism: Sclerospora graminicola; assembly: GCA_001887855.2. Lineage (NCBI taxonomy): Eukaryota > Oomycota > Peronosporomycetes > Peronosporales > Peronosporaceae > Sclerospora > Sclerospora graminicola. Next base: position 13,167 of record MIQA02010140.1, on the reverse strand, counting down.
ACTGGTACATTTAGACGGTGACAGGCCACGTGCGTAATTGATTGTTTCACTAGAACACGAAGCGAACAAGTGGCTTTATCCAGCTACAAAGTTTATGGTCGCCGTGGATGGCAGTCGTACGTATCTTAAGTTAAATACTTCAAGTCTGAAGTATGTTGTCATAGTGTAATGTAGTTGATCTGTTATGTTTTCATGCTTATTTGGCACCCTTTGAAAGGTCAATCACATCTAGCTTTCGAACTGGTTGCATACATACGACGGCAGGGTAGAGTGGCCATTGTCCATGTCGATGATGTGCTCATGGACAGCTGCCAATTGCCGCAGATCTCTTGTGAATTTATTCTCGAAGGTACGAATTCAAGTGTGATTATTTTTCGCTTCTTTTTGCTGTCATTTTGGGGTTCTAAAAGGATGGTTTCCAGAATACAAAGCGCACATTGCTAGGCTTAAATTGCCATCAAATCGAATCACAATAAGAAGTGAGCAAGATGACGCCATTGCCAAGAAAAGTTCGGTTGCGCAAAAGCTTTTGGTGGTCGCTGTGCAAGAAAGAGTCGACTTTGTTGTTCTCGGAGCTTATGGAATGGGGGGTCCATCGATAACTCAAGTTTCTCATGTTCCGCGGGATGTTTTGTGCTGCACCGCTTTAATGCCTGTGCTGATTGTGCCACCTCTTCCAGTGAACTCGATGACCTGCGAGCAAAAAGTGTTTGTAGTTGCTGTCGATAGGTCGTCAGTTGCAACTCGCTGCATTAATGCTGCTCTTAAGCTGATGCGGTCAGTGGACACCCTCCGAATTGTTCATTTTAATGAAAATCCAATTACTACTGGAGAGTGCAACAAAGAGCCATTTGAATGGTGCAACGAAATTATTAAAAGCGCTCAGGTAAGCGAAATTTCATCGTGCAACTTCAAAAAAATTGTAGCATTATCATCAATTTTTTTAAAACAGATAAATGGACAGGTGGACATTCAACCTATTGCACGAAGGAGTACCGTCACTGAGAGCTTACAGAACTACATCTCGACACACGCCGCAACTTGCGTGATACTCGGTTCTCATGGTGAGGGTGCCGAGAAAAAAGCACAATCTCGAAAATACCTCGACCCAACTATCGAGCACCGTATTGTTGACGATTATCCTTTTGGTTGCTTGGCTTCGGCAATGCTTTTCTCACCTCGCTGTGCGCTGTGCTTATGTCCATAGCGACTTAAATTGCATTTAAGCCTGTATGCGGTACTACCATGAATAACACGTTAGCGGCTTATCTTTGTTGAACTTGCACTTATAATGATAATGGAAGTAGAAGTACATATCTCTCATGATAGAAATCGCCCACCAAGCACAGACGCCAGTATCCATGACAGTAAACCAGCCAAGCGGACGATATCAGGGCCAAGGGCCGTTCGATTAGGCGGTATGAAGTGCGACAGTTTTGAATGATGTCGTGAACCGAGAAAGCCTCGGTGCTGAATGTGCCATCTGTGTCGATGGCATTGCATTCCTTTGTATTGCGCTACTCCTACCGTGTCTTACGGTGATTAGGCCAATCTCGATTGCGTTCAGACCAGCTGCGCCGTCTGTCAGTGCCTCAATTATTTAGCAAGGACGTACTGTCGTTACGTGCGCTAGTAATACATACTCTAACAGAGGCTAATTGAGCGCAATCTGACCAATCCTCTTGCCGATTTGCGACTAAAGACGAAGCCAGCATGCTCTATCTCAGTTCGCATTTCTATTTACCGGTATCCCCACACTCATGATGGCTTTTTTTCGAGCTCTCGTACTTCTGTTATTATACCTTTCATCCATTATCACAAGCCGTTCAGTATTAAATCCACCTTCCATACCATTTAATCCTCTTGACTGTACTATCACACATCGCACTCACTTGCAGCTGTTTAACGGCTATTTGGAGAATAGTTTTCCAGGTGCTAAAGCAGAAGCCAGCAGTGCACCATGAAGACCCACCGCGACTTAGCGATCGATCGAAGCTCCCACACCCCGTCCATTGCGCTTCTACTGCAACAGTCGCGCTCTTCCGTGCCCTTATCCGCGAGTGAGTATCGCATGCAGCAGCCACAACAGGTTGGAAACAGTTCGTCCGATTTCGTGCGTAGTCCAGAAGCCCGGCGACGACACACGACGACGACTACGAGGCATCAAACCATGTCGTTGCCGTTCACGCCCGCGTCGACGCCATCGTTTCAACATTTAGGCGCCATCGAGAGCGTCCGGACGGCACTAAGCAGCGCTGGCGGTGTCAGTGCGAGTGCCAATCCCGTTGGTCACGAAGTCATTCTCAGTGGAGCCTTGACCAAGCGTGGCCATTTCTTCAAGACGTGGGTACCACGACATTTTGTCTTGTCGCGAGGGGCTCTACAGATGTACCGGAAAAATCCCTATCTCGTGAGTATGCGACGACAGGAGAAAGATGTAGCCCAGCTGGAAAAAAAGCTGCTCAAGATGGAAGTCACCCGAACGGATGCGATCCGCGTCGAGGCGACAGATGCGTTTAAAAATCATCCCTTTTGCTTTGTTCTCGTGGCACGGAAACGGTCACGACGTTTGGGCATGCGTGGACTCTGTCACGAGGACGGGACCATGCGAAGTTCAATCTCGTTCCATAGCACGGCTGGGAACGGCTTTTTACACCGGAAAGAAAGCAATTTGGACTCGCGACGGATGGATGATGGACCCGTGGTACTCTATTACCTACAGGCTAGTAAAGAATCAGAGCGACAGCGATGGATACGTGCGCTCCAGCGCTGGATTGAAGGCGAATCCCCTGCCAAATTGGGACGCGGGATTCTCAATTATATTGTGAATAACGAGTACAGCAATTATCGCTATGGCCAAAAAGTTGTCGGGAGTGCCTCGTCGTCCAGGTCCGTGGCGCTTGGAGGCGACAGTGGGTCCACTACGAATGCCCCAAACGCCTTGTCGCCAGCTTCTCAGGCCGGTCGCACCGTTGAGCAGGAATTTCCCGTGCTTGCAAATTTGATCCGAGATATGCACGATTGTAAAAAAGAAGACGAAATGATTTACATTTTGGACCAAATTCTCGGTGAAGTGGAAGAAGGCGCCAATAGTGGGTACATTAAAAAGCTCATTGCCACCGCGGGAAAAGTCAAACTAGAGCAGTCGGGGCATATTTGGACAGCGCATGTCAAGACAGCGTATGCGAATATAATGAAAGCACTGCAGACGGCATCGTCTTGTCCCGAGCCAAACTGTCTGGTCCCGACTTTACAAGCGCCTAATGGAATGCGGCAACATTCGCCCGGTAGTGGCGACTTGAGTGGGAGTAATCGGTCACTGAACAATGTCGACATTGCATCGTTCCATCGATTCTACAAACTAGGACGAAAACTCGGATCCGGTGCATTCTCGGTCGTGCATATTGCAACCCATCGCGAAACGCGCAAGCAAGTTGCCGTGAAATGCATTGCCAAGGCAAGTCTTGGACCCCAAGACGTGCATTCGTTGAAACAAGAGGTCGAGGTCATGTCGAGTCTAAACCATCCCAACATTGTACCGCTCCTTGATTACTTTGAAGAAGATCGCTACTATTACATTGTGACGCCATTGTGTACGGGTGGCGAGCTCTTTGATGATTTGGTCAAGCGCAAGAGTTATACGGAAGAAGACGCTCGAGTGCTCATGCGAAAGCTAGCGAGTGCCATTGATTATCTCCATTCCCGCGGTATTGTCCACCGGGATTTAAAGCCAGAAAACATCCTGCTCAAGACATCGGCGCATGGTGCTGAAGTGATGATTGCGGATTTCGGGTTTGCTCGACCTATGAATGGCTCACGACGGGGGACGGCCTGTGGAACCCCAGGTTACGTTGCGCCTGAAGTGGTGCAGGGTGAACCATACGGAGCTTCCGTCGATTGCTGGAGTCTAGGCGTCATTCTCTTTATCCTGCTTTGTGGGTATCCTCCGTTCCCTGGCGCGAATCATGCGACCGTGCTGGACAAGGTTGTCAAAGCTGAGTACAAGTTTGAGTCACCGTATTGGGACGATGTCTCGGATGAAGCAAAAGACTTGGTCTCGGAATTGCTGACAGTGGATCGGACCAAGCGTCTGGATGCTTCGGGTCTTTTGGCTCACCCGTGGATGGACGAAACACGTGCGTCTGCCATTGGCGGGACAGAGGACAGTGAGTCAAAGAAGCAAATGACGCGCAAGTGTTCCGATTTGTTGCCAGCGCTGTATCAAATGCGCAAGCACAGTCTAACCCATGGCAGTCCCAAGATTCGTCCGTCAGATATGAATGTGGATAACATTGAGCTCGATGAGCTCTCGATGAACAGCGACAAGGAGATGCTGGAACGCGAGCTCGCCGAAATGGACGGGTTTTAGACGGAGGATTATCATTGGGAATAATCCTAGGACGTGCAATTCTGTATCTAGGCATCTATATCTACCACCACCTGCCTTTGCTATCTGCACGAGGCTGAAAAACGTATCGGGTATAATATCAAGCATTTTTGTATCTTGCAATGATCAACAAAAAAAAAACGTTTAACTTACCGGTCCTTTGCCTTGCGCCAATTCGGCGTGCGGCATTCGATTTCCCCTAAAAGCAGAGCAGACAGTGTCGAAAGGGTAGCTTTTTCTTTGCAGTTGCGTTGCTCGCCAGTCGACAGTGATATTCATTCATTCGTGTGCCTTGGTTCAAGCGCACGTACGCTGTCTTGTAATCAGCCCTATTTGACTTGTTGTTTGTATACTTGCACCGGCACGTCCCACTCTCTGCACAACGTACGTACGGGTTGTGGGTATGATCGAAGCGCGCGATGGACTCGTGCACTGGCTAGAGCACGGGCGCCACTTGCCAGCGCATGACGTCGACGCATGACGTCGATGCGCCGCTGGCTGACCGCGCGGTTTCCGTCCATCGGAGGTTGGTTTCCCCATGCGACATGGAATTCCGCACTCTGTGAAATTAATGCCTGAGCAATACTGGAACGAGTGCGGGGTTGCAGCTGCAAATCCGCACTTTTCATTGGACGATAAAGACAAAATGCGCGGAGCCAAAACGGTGCAGGGGAAAGGAAGAGCCATGCTTCGGCACTTGTACGAGCCCGTGACGAAAGATCGACGAGTGCATGGGCCCCAGGGGCAAGAGAATCACGAGAGCAATGGCAAGAGTCGACAACCACCGCTTTTGTACGTGAAAATCGAGGCCTTTTTCGTCGACTTTTGACGACGAGATCGGGGAAATGTCATGTCTTGAACCTTTTTGCATGTTGTGGGTGGATACAGGGAGATAAACCAGACAAAAGAGCGTGTACAAAAGGAAAAGGAGAAGAGACATACGGTCGGGATAGCGTCGATGGAGATAAAGAAGAAGAGTAAACGAAATCAGGAGAACCCGAAAGACGAGACAAAGTTGATTACAAGAAGTACGAGGAAAAAGAAGGAGAAAGAAGAAGGAGCGAAGAATGAAAAGATTAGAGCAATGGCAGTAGAACAGCAGGACAAGCAAAGGGAACAAGAGCCAAAAGTGACCAAACAGCACGTGGACGAGAAGAATCCGATCTTGATAATCTTAAGTTCAGATGAAGAAGATGAAGATGATGATGACGAGAAAGCTTTACGAAGATCGAGTCGAGGTAAGCGACCAACTCCAAGATCTCCAGAGAAAACTAAGAAGAAGAGTAATGAAACTCCCCTATGGACCAAACGAATCCTACCTCGTGTGGAGTCTACGCGAGAGGATGTTTTGATCAGTATACTGACGCAAAATACACCGCCAGTCAGCCTTCCCGCTGAGATTACACAAGCTGTTTCTGTGATGAACGAAAAGGATACACTAACAACCAAGGCTGCCCCAGATCGTACTCAAGGTAGCTTGATAAATGAAAAGAATACACCGACAGTGAGCTCTGTCGTAACGGATACTCAAAGTGCTCAAATCAACGAAAAAGATACGCCGACAACTCAGAATGGTACACTAGAAAACCTGATGGACAAGAAGAAGAAGAATACACCGACTATCAGCTCCGTCTCCGATGGTACTCACGGTGCTATGATGGACGAGAGCAAAACATCGACAACCAACTCTGTCCCTCAAGGTAGTGGTGAGAACGAGAAGAATACATTGATAACCAGCTCTGTCTCGAATGACATACAGGAAAGTCAGACGGATGAAATGAATATAGCAGCAACAAGTACATCTCAAACGAATGATACTCAGCGAAATCTGATGCACGAAAACAATGGACCCACTAGCAGCTCTGCTCCAGACGATACTCAAACTCTAATAACCAAGAAAAATACACCCACATCCAGCCCTGTCCCGGATAATGCCCACTGTAGTTTGATGAACGAGAAGACAATACCGGATGATCCACCAGTTGTTACTCAGGCCAACAAAAATCTGCCACTAACCAGCTCTGTCTCCGAGAATACTCAAGTTACTCGGATAAACGAGAAAAATGTACCAGTAACTGCGACGAAACCACCACGCGGTAATATTCCTAACCAAACGGCTGGGATCAAGCGAAAATATGTTCGTGACGTCGCTTCGGTCTCAAAACCAATGGAATTGCCAAAACGACCTGGTGCTGTGCGGCCAAGGCATAGCCCAGTATCACTTAAGCCGACGGCAAGCACGACTGTGCCGGACGCTCTTCGCTCGGCTATTGCGCAGGTGGTTTCGCAGCGTCAGGAGCTCTTATCTCGAAGTCAAAGAGAACGACGTTCACGTAGCTCCTCGAGTGGGAGTGATGCTGGTCTGAGCGACAAGGATCACCTAAGATCAAGAGCTTCATCCCGTAAACAGCACTGTAGTGTCGATACGGCTTATCCTACTCGAAGCAAAACGGGCCCTTCCCTCGGTCTCATGCCACCTCACATTGACAAGCCTCTTCCAACTGATGGCATCGTAAATATCGGACGGAAACGCATGTTTTTGCGGGCCAAAGAGCTGGCGTTTGATCAGTTAAAGTGGCAGCATGAGAGTGAGTTGCAGCAGCAAGAATTACAATTAGTGCGCTATGAAATGGAGGTCCGCGAAGCCCTCGCTCAGCAAGAGTTAAAGCTTAAGCGAATGCGCATTCGAGCTGCCATAATCCAGCCTATGATTGCAGCCGGTGCTAGTATCGCGGACATTGCCGAGCGCTTGAAATTGCTCTAGTCGAGCAAAATTAACGTATTTTGGTAATAGACGGTAAACGATAGCAAGATATCACCTTGATGATCATAAGCGATGAAAGCTGCCATCGTGACATGGTTCCCATTTGGCCCTGACGCTTGTGGTACTACAATACAGCCCCGGAAACTAAGATAAAGGCACCTAGACACGCGTCTACCGATTTTGCACAAAGCCCCCCATCTAACTCAGCGTAGGTTGGCAGGGGATCAGGACGTTGAAGAAGCAAACTCTTTTCTGTACTCAGCATAATTGTCGTCCTGGTGAATCGCTTTTGAAGTATTTGCACAAGCTAAATGTGCCAGCAGTGTGCGCAGTCACCAGCACGTCACGAACGTGTGGAACGCTTGTGAATACCTTGGATTATCACCAACTGGCTGATGAACCTACACGGTTACGACGGGAAAATACATTCAAAGTGTGGAGTTGACGTTGAAGACACTATCAACGTAGAAAGATGCAATATTCAAAACGACCGATCCAGTTGATACCGTCAGAAGTCTGCAGCGTCGTCAGGTTCCATCTACTCGTGTGATTAGGACCTGGCCAGATCTGACCATGTCAACAAAATTCTACAATTAGTCGGTTGAATACTTCACATTACCGGTATACTTTAGAATCCAAGGTTAAAATTGAACAGAATTCTACAATCGTTTGTTAAAACTTGGAGCAAAATTCTACAATCGTTTGTTCGTAGACGAGTCCAAAGCACTTGCACAAGAAAAGGTACATTTGCTACCGATTTGGCCCAAGTCGGTAGCAAGAGCACAGACAGACATAAACTGTATAGACTAGTTTCGAATTTGCCGCAAAAACAAAAGTTGGGGAGTCAGAACGAGGACCAAAAAGTAAGGACCGACGTCCCGGGCCCGGGGCCTGCCCCCCTCCACGACCGAGACACTCTGTGCCAACACGGCCAACAAGGACAAGTGAGTCCACCGTCTGCAGTTATCACGGCGTCGGTGGACTATGACCAGGATATACAGAGCTCCGGCATCGAGCCAGTTCTCAGGACAACGGAAGTGTGGCGACGTTCACAGCAACCGGAAAGTTACGGACTCCAGGAAGCTATAAATTTCCTGGGGACCAAAGGAAGAGCTCACATAGTGCTAAGCACTGCACTTGAGCAACGACAACCAGCTACAAGTGAGGAAGGTCTGCGTCTGCAGTCATGTATCCACTTCCTTTCTAACACCTACCCAGCACCGCTTTCGTTAGCGAGAAGATACTTGGAGATCAACCCGACTAGACTTGTTGAAGATCCTGAGCAGCGAATAGTCTCAAGGATTAGTAAATACAGAGGTAGCTATTTTATCACTTACTACTGGTAAAATTGACTAATAGACTGATATTAAGTTAAAGTTAAATTGTATAGACTACGGGGTCACGAGCCCATACTAGTATGTTTTAATGGGTTTCAAATGCGGGTCATGAACCAAGAGTGCCGAAAGGTCACCACGAAGAGTGTTGAAATTGTCTCGTACAACCTCTGTCTGCTCTTCAATCGTTAAGCCGTGGATCTTTTAGTTAATAGAAATGTTGTGGAGCTTCAACTATCGTGTGTTTGCAATTCACAAACTTGATTCGTAGTGGGCCCTTTATTGTTCACAAGAAGGTCAGACGCCATCTCAATTCTGATGCGCAGCGGCGACATGTAGTCGGAATCGCGCGGATATCCGGATACCGGATATAGAGTTGCGACCACTCTGCTACAAGTATCAAAGACCTAGGGCGTCTACCGCAGGGCGGTTATGGAGGTGCAGGGCCGCAAGACATCCAAGACGCAGGCGTCTACCACAGGGTGGTTATATGTAGTTACAGACAGCTCCCTCAAATTGAGACATCACTACGAGCACATACCCTTCAAAAACGTTTTTTATGTGAACACAAAATTTATGATGGTTTCGAATTTGGCAGTCGTGGCAGTATCCTGATATATATATGTACATTGATCTGGTTGGGTTAGTGGCGTCGTTGATCCGACCCCGGATGCCACTTTTTTATGAAGGGGTATTACCCCTGTGCTAAACAGTGGCCCCGGGTGTCATCTTCGGGCGGTCTGAATACCGAGAACGGGCCGTTTTTTTTTCGTCCAAAATGATTTTCCCTTAAACTGAAACGATACTCGTGGAATCGAAAGGTAAACATAGTCTGGCTCGAGTCTCCCGTTAAAGGGCGAAAATACTATAACGACGACGTCGTTATAGTATTGAGTGATGAGACGCCTTGCCCAGCTCAATGGAAAGAGTTTTGGGGACAAGCTGAAGTGAGTGCCATTGCGAATGTCCTGGATTTTCGGAGATAAATGTTTATTGGATAACAACCAGGCAAAAGCTCTACGAAAGCGATCCAAGCCGTCCCTATTCATCGTGGAGATATTGTCGATAGTGCCGATTCCCTCACGCACGCCAACGAGCGTTACAAGAGGCGATTCATGTCACGAAACCAGGAGGCAAGTACGTTGACTGTTTAAGGTGCATGGTATATGGTACAGTTGTTCGACCTACCCTCTCGCTGAGTGCTTCGTGTTTAGCCAAACTGTCTGCAACAAGTTTCTCTATCCTATAGATGACAACGAGATTGAGCTCGGTTAGAGGTAATGCAGCATTTTGATCTGGCTAAAATGCGCTATTCGGTTAGTGACAAGCATTCGCGCTAACGGCTGGTCGGAATGGTTAATAGGAGGGCCGTTATGTGTGGATTTTTCCTGATTTTAGTTGCTGTGCAGATTCGAACGATTCGAAAATGTCGCAACTATCGGCGTCTAAATTCTAGTTCCAAAGCCCTTGTGTAACTACAGTAGTAGGCCTAAATAGTCTCTAAGTATAAAAATACATTTTGGATTCTCCACGACACGCACAGCGGCACCAAATCCAGCATAATCAAGTCTAGCAAGCAATGAAGTACTGTAAAACTTTCTGGAAGTGGTCAAGTAGAGGTTTTTTCGGGCGCACCGGTTCTCAAGGTTTGAGATGTTCTGGGTCTTGAAAATACTGAACCATCTCTGAGGAAGAAAGGAAAGGGCGCTTAGGCTGACCTGAACTCATTATATACATATTGTGTACGTCTCAAGCAGCCTGGCATATTGTACAAATCGTTGCATTGGCTTTACATTCACCAATGGCTGCAACTGTATCTCTCGTTTCTCTAGAATGCCTACCTCACTCTTACCACGGCTGAGAGGTCGGTCCACGGTAGGGAGGTTCGTCGCGGACACACCCGTGCTTCGGCGTCGACTCTCTACTATAATTCTTTGTTGGCCTGTTTGCTAGGCTGTCAAAGTGGAGGATCAGTATTTGAGCTGAATATGCACTGGCCTCGTAGTCCGTACCATCAAGCGCAGCCGATAGTCACCAGAAAGCGGTTATTGATGGTAGTGCTCATCACTGAAAAAAAGTAGTCCGAGGGTTACTACGACCATTACTTTAAAGGTGACATTCATTCTGAAAGGACCATTATTACAGTACCTTTATCTGTTTTACTCCCTTTGAAACTGAATTAGAATCAGGTACTTTTTTTACGTATCAATTTGAGGGAGTCGTCTGTACATGCAGATATAAAGTGCAGGGCAGACGCAGATCTTGGTCCAATGTCAAGCAAGTTGTAGTTTTCAATAAAGCTGACAGGAGATCGATTCCGTCTTTGAGCCTGCTGTCGGGGTCAAAACCGAGGGCCTGTCAGTCGAAGATTTTGTACCATATGCTTCAGGATCATTTTAATAACTCGAAATCACCTTTCATGATCGTTCAAGTTCATTGGCCAGATGCCCGGCTCATAGATAAAATTTGAAGCTTTCTCAATTTTGGTCAAACTTGCGCTTCTTTCCATCTTTAATTCGAGTAAAAATAAGCCTAATTTGGTAAAAATCCATCTTCTATTAGCATATTGTGAGCAAATAGCATTATGATTATGTTTTTATCATTTCGTTTAGAGTCTACATTCAACTCACGTTTTGGCTAAATATAACTAAGACTCAGAATGGATAGAGTTGTCAAAGAGGTATACAGTTTAGTGTCCAGTGTACATTTTTGTCAACGACGCACTTCATTACATGCGTTGTATGCCCTTTAAGCTGTCGGATCAAAGCAAGCTGCTCCTCCACCTGAGTCACCTCTAGCGCTCGAACGCGGCATCCGTATACTTGAAGCCTGATTGATCATGTTACTTGTCGTCATTTCCACCAACAGTCGCTGCTGCTCCAGAGAACCATACTCAAGAAATTTATGAAAGACATAATTTTCGAACACGTCTGTCGTCAGTAGGAGTGAGGCTTTGGAAATATTTCATTGAAAGCGTCAGCTTCCGGCCTTTTCGATATTTTGCTAAATAAACTGCGAGCCTATCTTGTAGGTAATGGTGGCCTTTGATTGCAGCAAGCGTCCACTTTCCGATTTCAGTGCCGAGTTAAACTCTTCCAGTAAACTGTTGGATGAGTATGAATGAGCGACAGGGTGAAAATACTCAAACTCGCATCGCCGCAGCGCTTCGACTTTGGGTCTGTGCACCATATAAGGGCGAGAGATTAGCTTCCAAAATGATGCCGCTCATAAAGTGGATGGTCCGTTATTGGATACGATGTGCGAGCTCTAAACACTTTATCAGTTGTTCTCGCACCACGATATTCCCCAACGTAGCCAGACGGGGTATGTCGCCATAGCCGATCCGTGACCTGGAAGCGTACTTGCAAAATCTGACGGCAAATGACCTAACGAAGGCGGTGAGAAAGAGTACGCGTCCTCATTCGTCCTCATTAAACTTCCATAGATGCTAAGCATCGCTCATATTGGGATTGTTCTGGACTTCTTGAAGTCCAAGGTAAAACTCTCCAAAACGTGACTCACTGGGGCTTCTACCGAACCTGCTCAAGATTGCAAGAGGATTTTTCCAGCTATCCACTGCATTGTGATCATGGCGTTTGGCAACGCACTGTCATCATTTGGAAGCTGATGCTGCGCACAGATACTACAGTCAGAAAAAAAAGAATACAAAATCCGACCATGATGACCAACTAAGTTCAAGGACAGCCCACGTGACTCAACTCCTGGTTATCAGGCGATTGTTTATTCTGCAAAAGCATCCAGTGAACCCATAAGTAAATGTTTTAAAACAGATAAGTAAGTACCTATCTTGACAGTTTCTGGGTCGTTTTCCATGATGTTAATAGCTCTTTCTCAGATACGGCGTCGTGTTGGTCTTAATCCTATTTTTTATCCTATTTCTGGTTGTCCACTCCCAACATATCACCTTCTTCTGACTCGGTGAGTGGAGTAGTTTGAGCACTGTTCATTTCTTTAATCTCGCCATACGAGCAATCGATTCGTCAGTGAATAAAGAGCATATACTTGAATAGGAACGCTCCAATTTGAGCAAACGATTGATTTTTCTCGACTATCTCCTTGCTGCTCGAAAGCCTCGGTGGAATGCTGTTGCAGTCGAAGTGATACGTGTATTTCACATGGATACGCACAATGAACTCGAAGACGCTCAAAACGTTTGGATGTTTTCTAATGAATTAGTCGAACAAAGGGTTGACAAAACGCGAAGCGACTTGCCATTGTAATACAAGAGTTTGATAAGATGCAAACGCTGCTCAAACATTTTTCACTACAGAATATGACTAAAGCATTAAAGCGTTTACAGAATTGTGCTCTCGAATTTAAGCAGCTAAACTTATCATTGCGATCGAGCGATGATAGAGACAACGCTTTGAAAGCAATTTCGGGACTACTTGAAAACCTATCGAGCATGCGAAGAATCGATTCCTTTGTCACGGGATTTCAAGCGAGCTGAAAATGGCAATATGTCGATTCGATGATTGACATTTCGGAGATCGACATTTAGAAAAGCGATCAAGAGTGAAGAAAGTACCAACAAAAAACTGGTGCTTAAGATCCTGCTTGTTGGGATTGACTGTGGATGGCAGCCACAAACTTTGATGAAACAACACCAAAAGATTATTGTCAATGGCGGAATGCAGCAAAAAAACAATTTTCGACGATCA
>MIQA02010136.1:0-17564 GCA_001887855.2 Sclerospora graminicola | reverse complement strand
TCCCAGGCCTAGCGCCGTCCAGCCGCTCGTAGACGTGCTCGGCGACGGCTATCCGGCACCTACGCCCTTGGTCCATATTCCTGCCAATCAGAATGCGCCTTCTGGAAAGTACTTCACACTAATTCATAAGTCACTTTACCACAGTTTTCTGAGCCCTAGTGGATGTTCGAGCCTCAGGGAAATTCTGAGATCCACTACAGAAAAAAAGCGTCCTCGCTTTCGATATGAACGCACCGCGTATATGTATATCAGTCCAATTTGGCGCGAACTAGATCCAAAACCCGTTCTGGGCATTATTAAAAAAACGCGTTTCCCTATTTTCATGGACACTTAGACGCTGTCAGCGCACCTTGTGAACGATGCCAAACGTCTGCAGATTTGTGAAACTAACGCTGGAGTGAGAGAAGTGTCACCGATATTCCACTTTATCGGCACTTTCCTTTACAAATGCCCAAGGTCGTACTAGAAATAGATGCTTGCACGCTAGTTGAAGTTTCTGTAAAGCTCGCACAGACTGCTACTTGGCTTTTTATCCATGGAATCTAAAACAGAGCGTAGTTTGTACCACGTACTTCACTTGATTTCCATATTATGTGGGGGTCAGGATTTCTGGGCACGACTAATCAGTTACTGGTTTTGTGAAAGAATTGGATCATCTTACGTGGAGTCTTTTCAACGGCATTGTATGACAAGACGCCCGCCGCCCATTGCGAAGCATTTAATGATGGAGCTAGAGAAACGATGGGGGGAACAAGCCGAGGAATGCGCGGAAAGTTTACATCGAGTCTGGTGGGGAATTTGCTCTATAGACATCACGGCGCTCTGGCAAATGCGAAACGACAGAGTACATAAAGGGATTCTACGGACATGTCGGGAGCAGGCCGAAAAAAATTGGAGTATGGCGATTGAACAAGTGCAAGCTACGGCGGAGTTTGAGACCAAGGGGCAACATACCCGGGTCCGCGGCATCCAGTTAAAAATGTGTATAGAAGTGTTAACAAGCAACAGACGAAGCCAACATCATGATCAGCGTAGGTTAAGACAGTTTCCGACAGCGGACTACTCAGCGAGATCAGACAGAAGTCTTCAGACTGTGCTCAGGCAATTCGTGACAGCTAATAGTGAATAAGACTAAATAGACTGTACTTCCAAAAAAAAAGTTACTCGACACGTAGAAGGCAAGCTAATGTTACCTCCGCGTGTCTCTATATGAGAGGACGCGCAATGGTCTGGATCAGGATGACTCGAACCTACGTTAGGATTATTCCTAAAGTAAGTTAAGTTTTACGATTTGCGTAAAAGCTGATGTGTAAAGTTTAGCTCTAAATAGTAGGCCCCGCCTATGAGTGGCAGTCGCCTATGACATGCATTTTACGGGTATATGTAAATTTGCCAGCACTCCGCTTTGCTTATTCGGGCAAAGTTAGAGTGAATTCAAACAGGCGGGATATAAAATCTGAATGGTTTAGGTAATTTTAAGGCAATGCTTTCTTGTGCCACAAAATCATTGTAAGTAATACATGTACTCAAAACCCGTTGGGCTTTTCAACCGCACGTTTTATCCTCCTCTGAGTTCAACTCTCGTAGAGGGGGATAAATGGGCTGTTATGTGTGTATTGCAGCCAATTGTCCTCTGGATACTCTACATTGTGACTTTCCACCACGTGAATCGAATACGCGTGACGAGAATTGGGTGATCGGTTTGCCTCGCTGTAGTGCACTAACGAATGGTGCAGCAACACCAAATCGCCTTTTTTCGTAAACAATGGCTGGCTTTTGCTCACATCAAACGGCTCCACTGTTGCTGGTACAGTCTCCAGCAATAAGCCTCCGTTTGTCTGTTGTTGTTCTTTCGTTGTGCGTCGCAATCTTTGACGAACGGGAACCGTCAAGTGCGAGCCTGGAACAGCATGTAAACATCCATTCTCAAGCGTACAATCCTCTAAAGCCCACCAAAACCCAACCACAGACTGTGGTTTCGTATAGAGATAACTGCCGTCCTGATGGGGTTTTACTTCACCTCCAATACTTGGTTGTTTAAAAATGTACATGGATTGCACTACCATTGGACGTACATATTGAAGCGACTTTAAAATGTCTTGAACCTCAAGGGCGTAGCTCACCTTCTTGAACACTGGGTCAAGATTATGCAGATTGTGGCCAATCTTGTTAATTGCTAGATCCAGAGGTACCGCTAGCGTTTTTTGGTCTTCCTTGAATGCATGTTCTTCAAAAAAGTAGCGGATTTTATCACCGGAATTGAGAAAATAGTCGTCATTCATGCGGCGCGTTTGCTCGTTTGTGGTGAAAATGGAACAAGATTGATTCACGTCACACTCTGCTACATATTTTTTGGCTCTAGCTCGCAAGTCGTCGCACTGGGTGGTAGAAAGAGCTTTAGGAATCACGAGGAAACCATCACGGTGAAACGCGGCGAGTTGCTCGGGGGTGAGGCTAGACATAGTAAGTTTATTGAAGTAACTTTACCGTTATGAGTAGGTACTAAAGTAGTTCTTGTTTTGGCCAATCATGGATGATGACAAAAAAGCTAACGCTAAAATCTCAACGGTCTTATTTGATGACCGGTATAATAGTTCCGTTAACAAAGATACATGAAGCCATGTGAGTTTCTTGACAAGATTCTACTATGTAAACGAACACACGAGTTTACCGGTCACTCTTTTGTGTCGAATTGCGTTTTTTTCATTTCGTTGAAGTCTCATGTAACGTGTTGAAGCTGAAACGACGATTATGCGAAACGGATCATCACTCTGCAAACCAAAGTACAAATTCTTCATTTTCAAGGTCGCATTCATACTTGCATTCAGTCGTTTCAAGTTTTACGTTCACCGCCGTGGTGGGACGGCACAGCTCCCCCACGAAACTTCCCATTAGAATCCTATAGCAAGTTAATGAATCACAGAAAAATGACCCACGTCACATCTAAACTATTCGTTTATACACCGCAATCGCGAAAGTCAGTAAAAGTAGTCATTAGAATATGGTCGTTGCCGCCTCCTGTGTACAGAACCGCTCGTTCGATGCTCGTGGAGCGCCCGTCGTCGCTCCAATTCTTTTATCTCCAATCGCCGTCGCACATCGGGTGCGTGAAAGAACAGATTGGTAGAGCTCTCGAGTATTGACATGTTCTGCGATATTTGCAGACTCAGATGCTGGACAATGAGGCGGAGAAACCTTCCACGGGAAATATTATACGGGATCAGTGGGTCGCTAACTTGCAAAAACGGACAGCGGCTGGTGCAGGAATATCAGGTGACCCGATAGGAAGCGGGAATCCATTAGTAGCGTCTTTTTCAAGACCTTTATCAAATTCGTCGACCACTAGCAGCAACAGGTCAAACAGAAGCCATGCCGCGAAAAGATGCAGTCGTACTCGTAGTGCAGCCTCCCGAGCAGTGAAGAACAACAAGAGTCTGACTCAACGTCGACACAATCACTTTGTAAAGGTTCCATCAGGGTTAGTCGTGGACAGTCAGATTGCCATGAGCAAGGATGGCGAAAGGACCATGGGGCATGCATCCATGCTTTTTAGTGATATGGATTATCTCGATCTCGAATCGCCCTCGTTTTCACGATTAATTGCATCGTCACTTGACAATGATCCGTTTTCATCACCTACAAATGAAATAAAGATGAAGCTGAAAAGAGGTACCATAACAGGACTAAAGAAACGAGCAACACGTTGCGTGGCGCTTGATCTCGACCAATCAAAGCCACACACCCCGCGTCGAAAACTTAATTGTGGATCGGCCACTTTTGATGATTTTAACCTTGACTACAGCATCGACTTGGACCCATCGGGCTTTTCTGGTGTTGGCACGCCCTCCAATTTCTATGCAGATGCTGCTTCGTGCGCTAATGTTCGACACCTATGGAGCCAAGACCTGGATCTAAGCGACACGGGAGCCTATGCTGACACGTTTCTCGACTTGACCACGCCTCGGCTTGCTGACATGCCCCTCATGAATACAAATAGTATACACCTAAGGGAAGAGCAAACTGGTTTTTCTCCCAAGGTGGACCCCCCTATCCCCATTCGCAATGAACAAGATTGTTTAAGTCATTTTCTCGAACAGACCAATTTGGATGGAAGTGACAATAATGGCCAAGGCCAGGAATTGTGGACTAATGGCTGCAAGTCGCCGTTTTCAAATGGATCATTCTTTACCTCAAAGTCTGATGCTACAGCAAAGGACATCGAGGAGTGTCTTGGAGTTAAGTCAACGACGTTGATGCAATCTCCGTCTCTAGTACACTGTTTCTCGAAACCTGGTATACCGACATCCCGACGTTGCGTGTCCACGAGCGATAAGAAACAATTGTCCGATTTGGAAACTTTAATGGACGAGTATAGATTCACAGATATCGACCACGAGCTTGATAGTTTCTACCTCGACACGATCGAATCATCGATAGGAAATGATTTAGACCTCATGACCAACTGAAAGAAGACAGTCGATGCTTTTTTTCGAAAGTCCATCGTAAACTAGACCGGTATAGAATAAGTTTAAGCCTATTGGAATGGAAAAGTATACTTAAGCCAGTAAAAAGATCCAATTTTTATCCACTGCATTCGAAACTACGAGCGGTGACTACGCTGAAACGCCATTTCTGGATCATTATCAGCAATGTCTTTCACGAGATAATCCGCTTGTGAAGTGCCTTCCCACGGTGATTAAACACGTAAAAGTCGGGACTCGAGATGACAGTAGCCAGCGATCTACACATTACACGAACTTTTAGTTCCCAGAAAGCTCAAATCTGCCATTTTCCTTTATATAAACTGTCACCCGCACCTAGAATGCATAGCCTCGTTGGATCGAATTGGCAACATTTCTCCTGACGTGAGCAATACGCCTACTAGCGAGATGATAAAGGACACGACAAGTTCGACCACCACCTACATAGAAACAAAAAAACTGACTTTTAGCCTAATTTTTAGTTTACAAACGTAAAAAAAAACGAAAAGCTTACCTCGATCGGCGGCATTTGTACATCTGAAGTCTCAGTCAACTTAACGTAGCTCTCATCTGCAGGGAAAAAGGAACAAGATAAAGTCCATTACAAGTGAGATTTATCGTTGCCAGAATTCCGTACATTGCACAGAGTAGTAGCCAGCATGCACCAGCAGCAGCGTGGCCACCGCAATCAAAAGTTTGCCAATAAAAAGCATTTTTTGTTTGTCTGTCGTAACTTACACAAGCTTTAAAACCTACGATATCGCATAAGTTACTTAAAAAACGAAAGTTCATTGTGCTCAAACGACGTTTTTAAACAACGATGTTCTGGGGTTTGGGTGGCGGCGGCAAGTCTACGGTACCTCCTGCTACAAGCCACGCAGAAACGTCGCGCTGGTCGTCTCAGAATGGCCAGATTGCAGCAAATCCGAGTGTACCAATTGCACCATTGTATATTCTATCAGAACAACGGCGCAATGAGTTGCTACTGGCAGCTCGCACGAATCGCGTCTCTTGGGTCGACGGCGTCGATGAACGTATTTCCGAAACGCTTCCAGTCGATTCTGGATTATATCCAGATAAATTCGCTGCTTCAAAGATCCCTACACCTTGCCGCATTGCTTTAGAGGGCATCAACGACGAATTATCCCACTTTTTCACAAATTTGAACGAACTCAAACACAAAATTCTGGCTAATGATACAAATTTAATCGAAGAAGAGGCAACAACAAATGATCAATCCTCTAAACACTACCATACGTTGCTCCAAGAGCTGCGCGAGCACGAGTCGCTGCTGGATCAATGGCAAGATACTCACAGTCCCGAGACTCGGTCAATGACCGGCCACGATCGGGAAATGGCATTTCTCTTAGCTTTTCGAGAACTCATAAAGTTGTTAAAAAATCCACAAGCTGCCGAAGTGGTCTATCGAATTCAGTCGTTCGTAAAGAAGGCAGAGCTGTGGGATCTTCCCATAATGTTAAAAGCTGTCGCGACGCGAGACCGACCAGGAGGAAAAATCCAAGATTTTATTCGAAAACTCGTCGAACAAATGAAACATAGTGAAAAACTCGGGATGTTGCTACAAGGAGAGACAGATAATCAACATGGTCGCACGTACTTGCATGTCCGTGATGCTTCTGGCCTAGACCCACTCCACGAAGTGCTAGAAGCCTTTTTGATGGAAAAATTGTATCGAAAAACGCTAACCCCGTCCGAGTCAGAAGCTGACGAAGATAACGCATTTCATGATCGCATGAACTTGTTGGGCTTTGTTACTTTCAAGCACCTCGATCTACCTGTGCCCAAGACGCTCGAACAGGAACAAATGTGGCTTTATCTGGCATCACAACTTGAAGCCATTACGCGACGACCAAGCCCTCGACGCAAAATGGATGGTGTCTTGCGAATGTGTCAGGACTTGACGACATTTTTAAAGACGCAGAATAACGGCAGATTTCCATCGGCGGACGAGTTTTTGCCAGCGCTTATTTATATCGTCTTGCGTGCAAATCCACGCGAACTCAAGCGCAATGTGGCCTTTATTTTGGAATACCGAAATCCAGCTAAGCTGATTTCCGAACCAGGATATTTCTTTACCCATCTAGTATCGAGTATTGCTTTCCTGGAAGAAGTGGATTGCTCTCGCCTAACGATTTCACCCGAAGAATTTGAGGAAGGATTGCATCGAAGCAAGGAACGTCTTGGATGGAATGCGGTTCATTGTGAAATTGACCACAAAGTGGTCGATGATACCATCAGTGACAGGACTATAAGTGATACTACCATAGCTTTGCAACAGGAGAGTCGAAAGCAGAATCTCTTTCCTCATTATATAGCTTCTTGCAACGAGGTAAAAGCTGAAGCATCGTTCCGTCTTCCGACTGTTCTTGATGTTCGAGCCAAACGTCTTGGACTCATGCCAACCAAGAAACCAACTCTTTCATCTTAGACCCCCTGTTAATTACAGATACTTTTTTTATCTATCGATGTGTTTACAGATATTTTTTTATCTATCGATGTGTGTTTACAGATATTTTTTTTATCCATCGATGTGTTTGTTGTGTAAGATAATCTTTATATTAAGGTACTGGATAAACTGACTATGTCTTGTGTGCAGAAAAATAATCTGTCGTCAGCAATATCTTTTCAGTCTTATTTTCAAAGCCCTTTCTACATGTAGTCGGATAAACCTCATTCAAGCTTGACTTTACTATTTACTCGTCTTTATACCTTAAATCGACAAGTCGGTGGAAAACGTGAGCTTGTCACTTAAAAAAAGTATTGTATTGGATGCAGTCCTCGTTCTCCGTGTTCAGAAGGTCAATGCGTCGTACCAAGGATGTCGTAAGCCCGACGAGCAGCGACGTCGTATCGGAAACACTCCTTTCACCACGTAAAAGCAGCGACGTGTTTGTTCTCGACGACAAATCCATCGAGCAATATCGAGAGACAGATCGCAGTGATCGACCACTAAACACAAGCAGTCGGCGTATACTGGAACAAGCCCAAAGTGCCTTTACTCGTCGTCGACGGCAGTTTATATCGTGGAAAGACCAGACGACAACGAAAGCAGCCAATACCTTACAAGGATGTTACAAACTCGCTCGACGGTTTGAAGTAGCGTCCTGGAAACGCCGAAAAAAGCCAGAATATCAAGAGAATGACTCGTTCTCGGGTGATACCAGCAGTCAACGAGTCTCGAGCTTTACCAAAAGCCACTGCAAGACCGCATCGCATTCAATTCCTCGTAATTCTGTGGCATCTGGCATTAGCTCCTTGTCATCGATCAATGCTTTGGAGGAAGAACAACGTCATGAATATCAATGCTCGACGATATCGCTCCGTCCCCACCGTAGCACTTCGCTTGAGATAAAATCCAACCTATGTGGCTATATGGAAACACCTAACCATAGTCAAGAGCGACTATTTCACACCCTCCCTCTTAGAAACAGCGACAAAAAGGAAGAAATGGACGCTTTCATATCAAATCATCTCCCGTTCCGGAAAACCATAATAAACGGTCACGAGCACGTTTTAGTCAACAATTGGGTTTGATAAAAACAACCGACAAGACCACAAACATGTGAGACGATACCCAGCGTTTAGCGCTGAATCAAACCTCAAGCTGTGTTGTAATATTAAAATTTCAATACTGTGTAACCCCATTTCTATTTTTGATAAATGTATCCATTCATCAAAAATGGATTAAATATATTTTGATAAATACATCCATTCATCGAAAATGGTCTATGGAAGCATATTCAGGCGAAGGTTAAGAAGCGGTTCAAAGTAAAATTTCTCGGAAATGGTACGTGTTGGCGGTGACGAAGGGTCTAAGTGAGCTCAAAGACAATGTGAATACTACTCAGGAAAAAGTGGGTCTCGTCCTCGGGTTGTTTGTGGAGCTGAAGAACAAGGGCATGAAACGTGGCTAGCTTCATTGGAGTGGTCGATAAGGACAATGATCTGCCTTCGTAAGCACGGCTCGAGTGTGTATCAAGGGCAGACCTCAGTCTAAGGGTGCGAGTGGTAATAAAATTAAGACGTACTTGAAGTGGGCACAAGAGCAAGACTAAATAGAAGAAGTCAAGATAAAAAGGGAAGGCTAACGTGGAGACAAAAAAGCAGCGGTGACGAGAAAGAGGATCCGAGACCACCAAGACTGGCGAGCAGCAAAAGTTACCACAATGGGTGATGCAAAAAAAACATAATAACGCGGCTGTTAATGATACGCTAGCGACGGAGGCCTTCATTGCTTGCTGCAATGCTGGTCAAGCGAACTTTGCGTCCCACACGTCCTCAAAGATGAATGTTCACATCCCGTACATGTCCGAAGACGAAAACAAGAGCGGCAAAGATGAACAGACTGAACAATATCTATTTCGCTTTGTGGTAACGTCGTTCAGTCTATTTTTCGCTTCTGTGAACACCACGCTTTGGTCTACCATCTCTGTAAAACGAGCAATATTGTGGAGGAGGCGATTTCCAAATCGAGGACGGTTGTCCTAGGGATTCGAACTTCCACTGGCTCAGACGACCAATCTCTAGGCTCAGGTCAAACTGACTGACAGATCGCCGATTAGCATGATCTGCATGATCCTCCGTGGGATCATGGTAAGCGACTTGATCTGTTTCTTCTTCTTCCATCTCACCTTGTGTACCCATTAGTTCACGGGGCGCTACACTAACGAGGTGAAATTTTGACTTGAATAGCATTGCCGGCTCAGGCCGGAGAACGTACATGACCAATACTCCGTCGGAAATCTTCACCAGAGGGCAGGTTAAGGTAGATGTTTAGTCTAGGTCTAAATGACGCTGATCAAAGAAGCTTCAGTCTATCAGGGCAGCCAATGAAAGAAAATAACCAAGTGTTGAAAGAAACGTAAACTCCACTAAATAGACACGATATTCCACGGTTTATCCAAACCGTTATCTCCTACAAAAACTATCGAAATTAAAGTTTATTCTAAATACGCGGACGTGAAGATGCGAAACTCATAAAAATCCCGTCGTGGGGCCTCCTGTGAACCAAAATACGCTAATACGCGTCTGATCTGGAGAAGAATGAACTGGATGGGGTGTAGCTAGCACTCCGTTCTCAATAAGCACTTACACGTGGCAGACCGACTCCACATATACTGTACTTCACATTTTTCACACCCATCATGCATTATATCCTGCACAAATTAGTATGTCACAAATAAATTAATTTTTACAAGATGTTTGGACATTGTGGCAGCTCCGGAATGATTGGGCTTCAGCTGAGCATTTCGCACTTGATCCCAAAGGCCCACGAAGACTGTCAAGTACACAATCGATTTGCAGAGGTATTCTATCATTTGCTGTCTAGAAATACTTACACTTGGTCACCGATTCGACCATTTTTGCAGTCTTACATCATACCAATACGTGAGGCGATATTATTGGCCAAAATAGGTACCGATTGATTTTTATATCATCGCAAATTTCACCTGGTACACGGTGTAAATAATGTGAAGTATATCTGTCTGTTGCTTTAGGGAATAAATACAATCCTGATATTTAAAAGGGCGCCTTTATAATCACCCTCAAACCCATAGACTCACCCCCTATATACTAGTACAGTAAAACTCATTATAGATTAAAAAAAAAACAAATAAACTTGGGCAAAATGAGAGTAATTTTTTTTGCCACAGCTGAAAGATGAAGAGCATTTTGTGGTTAAACGAGTACTCTATCCTTGTGCTTTTTTTACGAGTCACAATGGATGGATGTAAAGCTAGATTTGCATTTCCGGCTCGATCTAATCATCCACCACATATACGAATCGCAACACATGGAAATTCTTGTGGACCAGGTAGCTTTTTAGCATCTACGAAGGGATGGAAATTGATTTTTCATAATGTAGCTCGTTTGTTTTTTTGACGGGCTCATACGAGGGTTCCCTTTTTGTTTATACGATCAATATGCGCTAATAAGATCGATTTCTCGGTTTCTACGAGCTCCAAAATTGTTGTTGCATACTCAGAAACTCGAGAGGTGTTTATTTTCACAATAAATTGATGAAATAGGACAACACAAGAATGCTGAATACCACCAAGTTGTTAAACACGTACGTTTAGTGCTGCCTGATGTAAAAGTCAAGTCTAAGGAATGCAGAGTCATCAAGTTTTTGCTGGAATACTTGTTGTCAGTTGTGGCGTAGATTAAACTGTTTGAGTGTAGAATTTTGCTATGAATAAATGCGAGCTCCAACATCAGTGTACAGAAGAACCAAACGCTATTGGTATCCATCCATCAGGGTTTCAACTCGTTTTGGCCTTTAAACAGCGTGCTCGAATTTATCAACAGTTACACAAAGTTTGGGCAGATGAAAGATTTACAGCTTAAAGCTTGTCGCTTTGTCCGATATGCACATTATAGTCATTTTATTCGCTCGTACTTCTGGTCTTACAGTTATGGTAGGTAATGATGTACTGCAGGTGAAGAAAAAGTGTTTTAATGTTTTTACGGGTATGAAGATTACGCCTACGGATTTAATAGGAGATTCTAAGTAGTTTCTTGCCAACACTAAATTACATTTTTTCGTGACCGCTACGTAAGAAGAATTCAATGAAGTATTTCGCCTGCAGAAAGTATATTGCAGCTTCGTATGACTTAAAATCATGAGCAGCATGTTACCTGCGCAGAGGTTGAATGGGTACGAATGTCTAAAGTCTCGAATTGCGAGCTAGTACAGCAAGAAAATCACTTAATGACTTGTACACGAACTCGAACGGATAAGTTGTCGACAACGTTATCGTTAGGCGCTGTCGATCGTTGTAAAGTTGGAATAAAAATAGCGATATTATATGCTTTTCGGAACTACTTCGTATACAAGTAATGGGTTTTACTGTATATTGGGGGTGAGTCTATGGTTTTGGGGGTGATTATAAAGGCGCCCTTTTCAAAATATATAACCTAGAATCCTGTACCAAAACGAACACCATACCAACACATGTGACCTACCCAAAACTTCATATCCTAGGATCTTGTCATATGATTTGAACATATTGCCTCCAGTCAATCTGCCCAAATGTTTTGATCGGCTTTGGTGCTACCACAATCTTCCCTGATCCAGCTGACCCTTCCGGTCTACATGCCGATGAACAATGTTACCGATCGGCTCGATTTGATCTGCAATTCGCAAATCAGATGGATCAGTGCAAATTGGACACAGATGCCGATCATCCTGATCTTGTTTTGATCTGATTCAGTCTGAGTCAGCGACCGTTACTTCTCATATGATTCTTTAATATTGCGGATAATCGTTCATGATCGTATCACCACCGTTGATCAACTACTATTTCACCTTCCTCAGAACTGTTCAGATCATCCACCCATCCGCCAACATCTTCGACTCCAACATCAGCTAGGGTTTTGCTTCTGCCAATCAGTGGAGACGATGTAGACCACATGAATATCTAATTTATTTCCGCTTTATCACAATATATAGTGATGGGATACAGCGCTGGAGAAAAACGAACGGGATAGAAAACATGTCGCGCTGCTGTCGCATGCTTGCAGTAACTTCTTGATTGCGCCTCTGTGACACTCCTTCACCACTATCCTCGGTGTAATAATGCTTTCGTTGTTTGTTTGAATGTAGCTATGGGCGTAACCGCTGGTAAAGAATGCACTCATTCTGGCATCGAGCTCGCTTTCGTTCTTGATGCGCAACAACTTGAAACGTCCCTTCAAGATTAAAATGACACGCTTTCTGAGCGGTTGAATATCGCATGTCGTATGGCATCTTGGTCATTGCTTGTGCTCGGTCGCCCACTCGCGGAAGTGGTATCGTCCACTGCGATAGATGTGATAACTTGGACAGAGAGTGCGTACCCAGCATTGGCAAGCACGTAGCAATCTTCAGGACGCTTGTTTTGAGCCCAATAAGCGACAATGTGATGATGCAAGATCGAAAACCGTAATTCTCGGCAAAATTCAGTATCCCACTGACCCGGATGACCAACTATCGGAGGGTTTTTCCGTCGATCTTCGCTAATTTCCGAACAGACTGATTGGCTTATTGTCGATCGGCCTGATGACCACGTCTAACCGATCATCGAACTTTACTTTCTTCACTCTCACCTTGTGTCCCATTAGTTCGGATGGGGGGGGACTACACTAACGAGGCGGACGCTTGATGTAAGTGTGGTGTAGTCGCTCTCAGAAAATCTTCCTGAGATGCGAACACCCACGGGGGTCCCAGACGACTGACTACCGGAGGGGGTACTCCGTCCATCCGAGTCATGATCCGATCCGGCTTCCGGCCGGCTGGATCGGTCTCTTCCATCCGCTTGATCGCGACTGCTCGAATGTTGCATGTTGAAAGCTCACCTTGTGTACCCGTCAGTACTGGGTGGTTAGCTCTCTTGATGGACCCTAGGGCGAAAAGTGTAAATCCGTCCAATAGGGAGATGAAGTGTAGGACTAGGGGTAGCTCCTGGGCGGAAATCGTCACCGGGGAGCTCGTTGGGTAATATACTTGGAGTTTGTATAGTGCCGGCTGGGCCGAGAATAGTCGATCGACCAGCTAAACCAATAAGACACTTGAAGTTTGTATAGTGCCGGCTGGACCGAGAATAATCAATCGGCCAGCTAAACCAATAATAATGAAGGGCGAATCCAAATGTGTATATGAGGCAGATACAACTCCACACTCTTCCACAGAAGGCCAAATGTCACCACTTCCCAATACTTAATACCGCGTTCAAAACACGGGCGACTTGAGGTGAGTATACGAAGTCGCCGCGACTCCCGGTCAGGGGACTTCCGGTGGGTTAACTTAACCTTCCCCGGTCAAACCAATAACAGCAAGAGGGGACCTTGTTAGCCCTCTGCCGTGAACCAATAAAAGCGACTTGCGTCTAAGAAAGCGAAACGTATACTGATTTATCCTATGCCCAATACTCCCTTTGTGTAACCTACCTCAAATAACACGTCTGACCAGTCATGTACCTTACCCAACGCAACCCGGCTAACTCCGACTCTGTGTACCGGTACGGACGGTACACCAACCCCAAATGGTACCAACCCGGCCAGTACACCGAACCCATATGGTACCAGTCCGAATGGTACATTGTACCCGGCCGGCTCGGCCGGATAGCCCCCCATCCACACCTCTCGGCCGCTGACGCTAGCAATCCCTTGGCAGCCTTTCCTACGATCCCGGTGCTTACTCCTTCCACTAGAACAATCCTCTTCTTTCAGGCTCCCTTCATTCCATCCTCACGAACAGTCCGCCATCTTGGCCGTCCTCTATCCGCGCCTCGGCCGTCAGACATCCATAATCCTCCCGTCTGCTCTGCCTGCCTGTCCGATTATCCACGCCCCTTTGTCAGGCCCGCCGGTCCGATTGCCAGCTTGGCGCCACCTGGCCGCTTGTAGACTTCCTCGGCGGCGACTATCCGGCGCCTACACCCTTGGCCCTTATTTCCACCAATCGGAATGCGCCCTTTGGAAAGTACCTTGCATTATTTTATAAGTCGCTTCACCACATAAGTATTCCTTCCGATCAGGTTGGAGGAAGGTACTAATTTGAGACAAGGTGTCCGCTGGCGGAAACTTCACGGGAGGAAGAGGTAGGGCTGATACTTCCGAAAACGGCGCTATCAGGAAACTTTAACCGTTCAGGCAAGCCAAAAATAAGAGATAACCAATAACAACAAATGAAACGTAATTTCAACGATGTAATAACGATATTCCCTAATAAATTTATGTAATTTTTTATCCCCACAAAACCTTTCCAATTAAAATAACGTGTTTCTAAGCGCGTGGACGCCAGGGGGGTATGAAAATAAAAAATGTCTAACCAATCCCGTCATTGTCCTTTCCTCACGATCGAAATTTATCTCGATACCCAATAAGTGCCTCACAGGACACAGATTCTTCCTGCGAAACGGTGATGGAAATCTTTCTTTACATTGGTCCCAAATGCACGCAGCAACCACAATATCGTCTACGTAGGGGCATAGGTACACTAGGTCGTCACCTACTTGCTTCACGGCTAATAGTACTTCTTGACAAACACCCACTTCGTTTTCGTGATCATCACCCACGGTTGTCTCTCCACTTTTGTCCACGAGTGGTTGCGCTCGAGGGTTTTAAAATCAGCACTAATTGCACTGAGCCACCGTTCCTTCTTGTCACATGAGACTGCTTCCTTGTACGTTTTCGGAGAAGCCTGGGCAACCAGAGAAAGTTCATTCAGTACGTCTTCATTGTCGACTCGTGGGTGGTCACGCTCACTCACACTCACTTGCGAATCGTCGAACGGCACAATAATGCCATCGGTAGGATTGTGTGGTCGGTCGTCCAGGTATAGAAGACCACTCAGTTCAAGAGGAACACTCGTTAGCACTCGGTATCTGGTTGTTTTGCTTGTTGTTTGCACGCGCGCGCGGAACCTGTCGTACGCTCGACGGTACGGTTCTGGTATAAATCCAATGGCGTCAGTCATCGTAGTAGCCTCTTCACGTTCAACAAGCCTGACGCTGCGACCCCCCACCAGCTTACCATTCCTCAGGTTGAGTATCCTGTAGGATTTCGTGACATCTGTGTAATCGCGCGTCATGAATTTGAAACACTTGGCGTCAAGCATTGTTCGGTGTGACGAGTCGATGAGATCGACCTGAGCACACACAGATGTGAGAGATCCGGTCTCACAGGACAGACGATCCCATGTGGAATTACGCCAGGTCTTGTGAATGTACATGTGCAGTTGATCAATTAGGCTGCAGTCGCCATGGTCTCCGCCTACCTCTTGTGTGACACGCCTTTGTAGTGCAATAGACACCTGGCCTTCTCAACGGCCCACCCGTCATGAGCTCTGCTACCCCATTCTGTTGCGGACTGTACGGTACTGTCTTCTGGCGAACGGTCCCATGTCGACAACACGAATCTTTGAATTGCTTGCTCGTGTTCAGGATGGAGGAAAGCGCCAGCCCGGCGTGCCATCTCGAGCAATTCACTGAACTGGTGGTAGCGATGGAGGCCGTGTGCGATCGCCCCTTCGGCTCGTTATTCCACTGGGTAGTCTACAACAGAGTAGGATAAGATTGCGACTTTGATTGAAAACACAAACAACACCTCATTTACGAAAAGCCGCTAAAGAAGGACGAGAATTTCAGTAGCTAGAATCAGAAGAAGTCGTCTTCAGAGAAGGTCAACACGAAGGACAGAACGGTAACGGTCGTGGCAAGACTGTCATTACGTCGCAAATGAGAAAAACCACGCCAAGCCTAGAAAGTTTATGAGAACAGGCTTTAAGTGTGGGAAACCTGTGGCCACATATTGCACTTGTGAAAGAAGCTTGACGATGGTGAAGCTCTGTCATTGGCGCATGCAACGGGTGACCAGCACATGGAGGGTGCTAGTTGGTTGATTGATAGTGGTGCTTTGCCGTACATATTGCCCTACCGCGAGGATGTTGATACGTACCAGAAGCTCAGCAGACCAATTGAAGTGGAGGTCACTGATAAGAAGACAATGAAAACCGCGGGAAGTCTGGATAACGTTAGGGGACGGTTATATCGTGGTGAACTACGTATCGCAGGGCTTGACCGGCGACTCTTGTCAGTACCCAAGCTGACCGAGAAAGGCTGAGAGTGCACGTTAATGAAGGGACACCGTGCGTCCTGCTAAAGAACAACAACTTGGTGCTGTGGAGACGCCAGGAACGTTCCATGACAAATGATTGCAGACAATCTAGCAGTCAGTGGGAGCTATACCATGCGCGACAGGGTCACTCCGGTCACGGCACGTATGTGAAGACCCAGCAGGAAAAATCTAAACTTCCAGCGATCAAGAAGCCTGGCAACCATTGACTGGGCCAAGAGAAACCATGCCGATCAGCGCTGAAAGTAAACGAAATATTTGGAAGGAAAAAGATAATGCAGATCGGGACAGGTGTGAGACCTTATCTGGTACGGATCAAAGGGTCTTGGAGGCGATTAACCTCCTAAAAGACCTTTTCATCCGTACACAAGGCCCCCGATAAGATGCAGACGCTGTCAGCATCCACTGGGGGCAAGAAAAAGCATGTCCATTAGCGCTAAAAAGTTAAATGGAAAATTTGGAAGAAAAACGATAATGATGGGATCTGCTCTAATGGGTCTTAGTGTGTAATCAACATCCCAAAGAGAGCCTTATGTCCGTACCCAAGGTCGCAGAATAGATACATACGATATCAGCATCCTGTGGTAGGTATGCAAAGTGCAAGATGACAGTGGCTCCGTTCCCCAACGAGTCGACGACCAAGACAACTCGCCCGCTCGAGATTGTGCATTCTGATCTGATTGGACCAATGCGTACCGAATCCGTGGGTGGAACGAGATACGCAGCAGTCTTTGTGGATGGATACTCCGGTCCTGTGGTCCAATACTTCTCAAGAAGAAATTGGAAGTGTACTCAGCGTTGATCGACTACATGAGGAAGATGGAGAGCCTGTGTGGTACGAGAATCCTTCGCCTCCATTCGGACACTGGCGTCGAGTCCTGCGGCCCTGGACTGCAGCGGTCGGCATTAACCCGACGTTGTTCCTCCTGGTATCTTTCCATCATCGTCGAAAACGTACTCTGGAGGTGATCCGACACTTGAGGGCTAGCTTGGGAGTTCACTGGAGGGGTGACTTGGGGGCCAGCTTGGCCGCCGGCTCGGGATTCCTTCTTTCTTTGCACATCCACGTCTTTGTCTCTTGGATCTGGATCCACCATCGCCGACCGAGCATACTCGTACTGTGAAGAACCTGAGGGTATTCCGGTCGGTCTGCCTGCTGCCGGTGTTGAAGGTGGGGTCGCTTCTGCTGCTGCCGCCATCTTCTGCGACGGAGAGCAGCCCACTAACGGTACCAAGCGGTCGTGAAGCGCGCTGGATGCCTCCTTCATCCTATCCGCGTTCAGATCGAACAACTGTTTTGGGTCGAAAGCGCCGGTGTTGATGCCGGCTTGCTTGAGCTGATCGAACTGTCCTCTAATGAGGGACACGTGGCTGTCTGAGAGAGATGGGGGAGAGACGGGACCTTTCAATCCACCCAGGAGTTTTGGTCGAGTTATCTTCAGGACC
>MIQA02010126.1:0-11519 GCA_001887855.2 Sclerospora graminicola | reverse complement strand
CCACCACAAAGCCGCGATCAAGCAGCTCAAGAATGAAGCAAGTGCGGCAAGTGCAAAACATATCGACGTGAAGCTGAAATTGTTAAAGGACTTTACGAAACGTGGAATTGTGGAGCCCGAGCATGTGTCGAGCGGGAATATGGTGGCTGACCTACTCACGAAGACTTTACATGCGCCAAGAATTCAAGAACTTGGTGAACAAATCGGATTGAAATGATGGTTTATTACGATTATGGCAATGATGCGCTATTGGCGAACCTACGGTTTCTATGTTTACGTTGATATGGATTGCACACGAAGCCCCGGTACTCTCGGAAGGAGTGTTGGAAATTTGGATGATGTGATCTGAAGTGAAAACTGACGTTAAATTCCTGCTATCGAGATTTTCGTGGTTTCTATACATATTGTGAATTTTAGGTTAAGTGGTAATTTAGCTAAAAAAAACTGCACTTAAAATTTACATCATATATACTTTCATTTTTTTTCGAGTAAACAGCACGTCAAGCATCTACGTCCTGAGCACTTCCCCACGCCTGGTACTAATACGCCAGACGTTTTGAGTGAAGAAGACACGCATAGCATTCTCACACACCCTATACTGACCGATAGGGCGGCACGTCGTAACAAGAAGCATTATAAACGCACTAACCGGTGTTTATTATCGTTACGTGGAGCTAGGAGCGACTACGTGGCTATCTACACTTTCCTACAGAAGTTGAGTCTAACTGTGCTTTTAGTCGAGGGCAAAATCGACAGGGGGGTCTGCTTTGGATTTTTATGTTAAAGTAGCTCTCCCTGTCGGGTTTTTTTCTCGACAGAAAGAAACATTTGCGATGTGCTTCTAATTTTGAAGCAAACACGCTTTAATCTCCTTTCTGTTGCTCTTGTGGTTTGGATGCTTGTGCTTTCTGTATTGGTTTTTAATTGAACATCTGTGGTCCCTTCAGTAACTTCGCTTCTCTATCGTCATCTTACCATGTTGGAACGAAAGAATAACTTTTTCATCTTTTCATCGGCACTCAGTAGAGATTCCCATACAGATATGCATGCTGAAGCTCGTATTGATGCTTGTGTTGTCAATACGTTCTCATTACCGGATTCTGATGGAAACGACATGTAGCACTTTATCCATCGGGAGGCTACCCGTGCGTCAGATAGGTGCATCGACCAGCAAATTTTGTCGGGTTTAAAGATGTGCCCGAGTTTGTGGTAGTGATTCAGGATGACGGTACATTGTGGTGAAAGATGTGAGTAATATGGGGTGAAGATCAGTGAACTACATGAAAAAATACTAGAAAGAATAGGGGCGTTTTTCTAATGCTAACTTACAACAACTTTAGCATGCCAACTATGCAAAGTAGACCCACTTACTAAACTGACAGATAATGCAGCAATCCCACAAGCACATTAACCCACTTGGACTTGACTACTTTCATCTTGTGCGTTTTTTTGGTAAAATAGTCCAAAATTTCTTGTCAAAATTGGCCTTTTGAAATATTTGGATTATGCATTCTGTACTTTTTCTCGACACACTACCTTCTTTTAAGAGGCCTGAGTACCGGTATACGGATTATTCCGTCACGTGCTCTTATACAGAATATGCCCTTATAGAGTAGACCCTTTTTAAAGGCTTATTGTCGTGAATATAATAAATGCTCCGCGTCCGGTGTTACGCTGCACTATGCCGACCACTGCTGGTCTCCCGTCCATCGTCTACGATGGCATCCCAAGCCATCGCAGGGGAAAATGCCGTGGATGACAAGAAGTGGATTCGCCTAATGCAACAGACCAGTCGACTGGAGTCGTCTGTGCTGTTGCCTCTGAACGAAAAACTTTTGGGACCGTTGGACCGCAAACATCGCGAAGAGAAATTGCCCTCATTGCCCTTCGTTTTCTTGTTAGGCAACCATTCATCTGGAAAATCTTCATTCATTAACTATCTTCTGCAGCGTGACGTGCAGTCCACGGGCGTGGCGCCCACGGACGACGGCTTCACTATCATCGCCCCAGGACACGAGGATCTAGACCAGGACGGACCGGCGTTGGTGGGTGACCCAGACCTTGGCTTCTCTGGCTTGCGAGTTTATGGGCCAGCGCTTATTCAGCGTACGCAATTGAAAGTTCGCAAGGGTATTCAGGCCAACTACATGCTTGTAGATAGTCCCGGTATGATCGATTCACCTCGCACTCCGTCACACCAATCGCACTTTATTTATGGAGCGAACAATGGTCAGCTGTCGCCCCAGCAGAAGAATGGAATGAGCTATAAGGTTCAGGACTCTGATCGAGGATATGAGTTCCCGGAGGTTGTGCGGTGGTACGCGGAGCGTGCTGATGTAATTTTGCTATTTTTCGACCCAGATAAACCTGGCACAACAGGCGAAACGTTGTCCATTTTGACGCGGTCTTTGGTTGGTATGGATCATAAACTGCATCTGGTATTGAATAAAGTGGATCAGTTTCGCAAGATCCACGACTTTGCGCGTGCCTACGGCTCATTGTGCTGGAACTTAAGCAAGGTGATCCCGCTTAAAGATCTACCGCGTATCTACACCATGTGTATTCCTACTCCTGACAACCAGGTGCAAGCAGTAGACGGTCTTGGTGCTTCCATGAAGGATTTAGACGCTATGCGTGATGAAGTGGTGAGTGAGGTGCAGCGCGCTCCCGAGCGTCGAGTGGATAATCTTATCACGAACCTGTACGACTCGTCGCGACTGCTAAAAATGCATGCCGAGGTCTTCGAAGATTTGCGTGCTCGTTATGGGAACGAGAAATGGCGGCGTTCGGCGCTTGTGGCTGCTACATTTGTTGGAGGTAATGCCCTGGCGGCTTCGGCGCTGGCGAGTGGTGTCCCCATTGAAGCTGCGGCAGGATTGTCTGTCGCTACTGTGCTAGCATCTGCTGGTGTAGTCTGGCACAACTCGACAGTGATGGCGCAGCTTGAGCGCGATCTGCTGCTTGAGGATTCGCTCAGTGAATTATTCCGCCGCCGGTATGGCCGGCAGATGGCAGAAGGAGATGAGTATGTGCTATCGTTGTGGAAGCGTGTGCTACCATCCCTTCAGGTAGCAGTGCACACGCTAGGGTTTAGCAAGCTGCCCAAGCTCAAGTCCTCCGAAATAGCGGCTCTTGATAATATCGTAAGCACTGCAATTCCGGAGCTGCGCCGGCAGTGTGCCCCGACTGACAGCAGTCTGGTTCACCAGGTTGCCAGGATGCTCCGAAGCTAAGGAAAAGATTAATAAAAAGTCGTTTTTGTCTATGACAGCAACTACCGGTAACTGCCGACGTTTCGCTCGTTATGAGTCGAAAGTTATCTTTTTGCCTTTAAAGGCAGTCAAACTAATCTTCTCCTTTTCCTTTTGCTTTTGCTTCGCCAGCCACGAAGGGTGTGCAGACTCTACAGGAGTAGCAGGCGTACGGAGAGCGCGCTTCTCCTTTGAAACTATGTGTGAGAGCCCGCCACGAGGTTGCTGTCTATCCTTTTCGATTGGCTTTACCTTTTCTTTAATCTTCTTTGGTCGCTCAGATCGCCCGTACTTGCTAGCAGACTTTGAGTTGTCATTGAACGGTACAAAAATGCCCTTTCCACGATCCTCCTGACGCTTTATCGCTTCCTCCTTACGAATAGCTTTCATTCGACGCGCCACTTGCCCCGGCCGATTCTTTCTCTTTTTCTTTTCCCCCAAAAATTCGGCAATATCGTCGTCAGCACCAGCTATAGTCCCATAACCACCCATGCTCATATCCAAGCTATCATCTTCTTCTCCACGGCCTGATAAAGAGCCAAGGAACAATGAAGTTGGCGCCACACCACTGCGTCCCGTATTCCCAACCAGCGACTCGTGACGTCCTCGCTTCAACGCCCGCTTTTCCTGTGCACGACGTTTTTTTGCATTTTCTTTTTCCTCTTTCTCCACCAGTTTTTTTATAGCTTCCAAGACTGGCACAATCTGCTTGTGAGACAGCACACGGTCCATAAGTTTCTCCTCCAGATCCCTGTCTTGCTCCTTTGTCCATGTAACCAACTGCTCCGTATCTGGATTATTCTCCACATTATCAATATTCTTCTCTTCTACTTGCTGCTCAATGTCCTCTTTTTTGTTGCTTCGCTTAGCTTCACAGTCACTACTTTGCTCGTCCCATTCGGATGCCACTTCGCGCTCGTTTGTCTTTATTGGGAGCTTCTCGAGACCCGTCTGCTGTCTTGCCCTATCCACCAACTTGCGCAAGTCAAGCGCTTTCAATACTGTGTGCTCGTGCTCGAGCTTGGCAATGCTGTGGCGCAACTTCTGCTCGCGTTTTTGCTGCTTGGCCGCGTCCTGCACAGGCTCATCCAACTGCTGGCGAAGCTGCTTTAGCTGCTGCACTACCTTACGCACCAAAAATGTTCGTACTTTCTTAGCCTCACGCTGCAGTAGTGAGCAGCTCTTATGCACCATCTTCTCATGCACGGAAAAGGCGTCGCCGCGCTTCCGTTTACCTGTCATCTCGACACGATTGGTGCCGGGCTCTAAAAATGCTTGACGGAAAAAAAAAATGATGACTGAAGTAGTACAGTATTGACGGCCCAAACTAACGTATTTCTTCGAACATAAGACCCTATTTGATTAGAAGACCTCCCTCGCTACAGTGACATGGGATGGAGGATGTAAGAAATAGAGCGAATAGACAGCCGGTCTTTTGGTTGAATGCGTCCCTTATACTTTAGGATCCAACCAAGTTGGTTCGACTTTGGATTTCCGTCCCTAGTGGGACTCGAACCCGCAATCTCCCGGTCCCGGGGGCAGGGCCTTAACCACTGCACCAACCGAGGTCGGTGACAGCCGGTCTTTTGGTGGTCATTGTTGCCTCTGTGATGATGGTGTTGAATTTGCACCCTTTTGATGAACCATGAAAATGGGTGAAATTTGTGCGTGGCCGTCATAGTGAATATTTTGTATAGTCTAATATAGGTTAAGAGTAATTTCGATAGGACAACTTTTAATACTATAAAATATATATCACTTTTACTTTTACGCCTAAAAAACACTTCGGATAGGAGTCAGCGCCGTCGTACTAACAGACGACAGGCACTGTACTCCCGGGGAAACGCATCTAGTCAAGTGAACGCTGGCACGTGTGTATTTGAAGTGGATTACGCTTTACTGTGAATTGATTACTTTTCGTACCTGGAGATTTGGTGTTTGGTTTCTAGCAGGATCAAGCATTTACGTTACGTTTTCTTGTGGATTATTGCGCAGGTTTACGCTCTTTCAGTGGAATCTCGTATTTTTACAACAGGTTATGAGCCCAAATCTAAACGGGTCTCTTAAGTTCGATTAAATCTACTGTTTCAAGTTAATTAATTTGGTGGAAGTCCCCTTACCAGAAGGGAAATTGTGTCTGGTTTAATTGTGATTGGAGTTTTCTAAAGATTGACTCTCGATTATATTTCACGGCAACTATGGCTAGTGATGGAGAAGCTAGAATGGCGGAAGCACTCACTGCGGTGATGGAGTGCATACAGAAGTTAGAAAACAAAGTTGACAAGCGCATGGATATGTTTGAAAACGAACAAGCTCGTGCCCGAGACCTGGGGCAGTCTAACTCCTCGAACGAGTTCAGAGACAGCCTCAGGAATCATGGACCCTTCGGCGGTCGCATGACCATCGATGATCTCAACAAAGATGAGGGAATTGGGCAAGGCGTGCCTGGAAACAATGCCATGGGGCAGGCAGGAGGGATGCCTGGTGGAAATGTGAACGTACCACAAGCTGGTGTGCCTTTTGGGGTAAAGTTAACCAAGCTTACGATTCAGAATTTCACGGGAGTGGAGGTCTATATGGGTCTAGGAGCAGGTTCTAAGCACTGGGTTTACCTGTTCCTAGAAGCCCTGGAAGTGGCCCAATTAACTTCCGGTTTCCAGTGGAATGAACCTCTCAAAGTAAACAAATTGGGGGAACATCTTGAGGGCATGGCCTTAAGATATTTCCAGACAAATATCGGTGCTTGGTGGGCGGTATCTCCGTCTTTGGTGACTGTTTTGGAGCACATGAATAATGCATTCAAAGTGCATATTTCCCACCACCAAGCATCTGCAATGTTCGCAGCAGAGAAAGACCCTAAACGGTCCTGGACTGAACACCTACTGTATCTGGTAGCTCTGACGCGTGAGAGCGAGCTACCAGATAAATTGATTGTGGAAAATATTGTAAAGTTTGCAGCACCGAATTTGAAGGTCGCACTCATGGTCAGATATTATCCCATGAGGCAAGACCACGTGCCACACGCTCAAGAATTGGTGGCATGGGCCCAAGAACTTGAGGACGACGAGCGGAAGGCAAGACGTCCGCCAAGAATTGTTGCGAATGCTGTACACAACGTGAAATCCGAAAGGGTCTGCTATGGATGCGGCGAAACGGGGCATATCCATCGGAACTGCCCCAGGCCGCAAAGAAAATACGATCCCAAGAAGACAAGCAAGAAGGGACGCTCAGACACATTGTCTGAACGTCGTTTCGTGCTAGCAACGACTGAAAATTCAGGTGGAAACTCTAAAATCCCTGAAACAAATGACGAATTCTGGATCCTGGACAGTGGTGCGAGCCGACATTTAATCGGTGACCCAGGCCTTTTGGAGGATGCGAGGGAGTGTGGTAGTGAAGATGCACTAACACTCCCCGACGGCGGAAAACTAATTGTCACGCAAGTCGGAAGGGTGACGGTGAAAAGTGACGAGTGGCCTAGCACAGAAATTGTGTTAAGCGAAGTCTACTATGCACCCAAGCTAGCCAAGAATCTTATATCGTTGGGCTGTTTGAAGCAAAAAGGATGTCACATAGATGATAAGGATGATGGCATGGAGATAAGATTTGGTAATAAATCACTCTTTCGTGTGGAACTTTGTGGTTCGATTTTTGTGGCAAAAGTGCACTCAAGCACTGTGAATGCTTTCCGAAAGGAGTTTACTGATGTGGTAATGAGCGTACAAAATGAAGGAGCAGAAAATGACGTGCAGGA
This sequence comes from Sclerospora graminicola, assembly GCA_001887855.2. Classification (NCBI taxonomy): domain Eukaryota; phylum Oomycota; class Peronosporomycetes; order Peronosporales; family Peronosporaceae; genus Sclerospora; species Sclerospora graminicola. The sequence continues at coordinate 4,514 of MIQA02010126.1, read as the reverse complement.
AGGAAGCCTATATCATTTTCATGCTCGTCTAGGCCATCTTGCCTATGACACGATAGAGCGCATGGCGAAAGACCCACGGTCAGGAATCGCTCTTACTGATCACAGTAGACCAAACTGTCTCACGTGCGCCGAAGGAAAAGGGTCCCGGTCGAAGCAACCGAAGCGGGACTCAGGCGAAAACGCGCCAATTGATCGAATCGGTGGAGTTATCTGTAGCGATCTGAAAGGTCCGATAACTCCACGCGACAGAAGAGGAAACCGTTTTTAGTGGTCTTTGTCGACCATTTCTCCAATTATGTGCGCGTATTTGCCGCCCCCACAAAGGACAGGGCGGCGAAAATGTTCGAACACTTCCTTGTATGGTTCGAAGGAGAATTTAACTGCAGAATTCACGTACTGCGTACTGATGGTGGCGGTGAATTTAAAACGCTGGACCTATTTTGTAAAAGGACGGGAGTACGAAGGCAGGTGACTGAAGCCGCAACACCAGCCTCAAACGGGAAGGCTGAGCGGATGAACCGGACCATTTTTAACATGGCCCGGTGTATGATTTTCGGGTCGGGCGTGCCACTAATGTATTGGACGGAAGCGGCTGAGTATGCGACGTACATACTCAACCGCAGTCCGACCAGGGCTAACCCAGGCAGGGCGCCACCTATACAGGTGTTAACGAAAAAACAAGTGAATGTCAGTGACATTGTGGTTTTTGGATCCCCATGCATGGTTTGGAGGGATCCAAAAAATAAATTACTGGGCAAACATGCGGAGCGTGCCCTTATCCTCGGAAAAAATGATCAAACGAAGGGGTACAAGGTCCTCTTGCTGAAAGATCGGGTGGTGACAACCACCCGACACGTTACAAACATTGAGACTCTCGATGAGAAGTCTAATAATCAGATTGCCAGAAATTTGGAAACGGATGAAGTCACAAATGAGGAAATGAACGAAGGCCAAGCTGCTGAGTCGGTTTCAGTCAACCTGTCAGCCAAGAAGAAAAAGGGAGACGCTAAACAATGTGAAAACAAGTCTAAGGCCCGGAAATCGGCCAGAAGCGTGAAGAAAACCGCAAAGGCTGCCGCTGCGGAAGAAGAGAAAAGGTTGAAAAACGTCAAGAAGTTAAAGAAAAAGAGGTTGCCATTGGAAGGAGTTTCGGAGCGTACATCGACTCAAGATGGAATTCAAACAGAAACTGAAAGCGCTACCGCGGCGCCGGATGAAAATGCATTGTTTGCCTTTGCTGTCACGAGTACGAAAAGTGAAACGAGTGGAAATTTCGCAGCCACACCCGACCCAAAGACTTTTCAGGAAGCACATGCTTCGAAACAGTCTGAAAAGTGGGCGGAGGCAGAACGGGCAGAGCTACAAGCACTGACCGATCTTGGCACGTGGAGTCTGATGAAAAGGGTGGAGGGTAAAAACCCTCTACCAACGAAATGGGTCTATAAGACCAAACTTAAGTCTGACGGGACGGTGGAGCGCTACAAAGCTCGGTTGGTTGCGCGAGGCGACAAACAAGTGCTTGGTGAGGATTACCTGTTCACCTTCTCAACGGTGATGGAGTTGAATAACATGAAGGTAATCCTTATCATGTCATTGGTGTGGAAGGTGCCTGCCAGACACGGGAATGTACCAAGTGCATACCCCAAAGCAGACACCAAAACTGGATATGAAATACATTTACGAATTCCTCAAGGAATGGAAGTTTCGGAAGAAAATTTGAAAGTTTTCGGAGTGGATACACAGAAAGACTTGGTGCTAAAATTAAAGAAGAACCTATACGGCCTAAAACAGGCTGGTAGGCTGTGGTATGAACACTTACGAGAAACTATGGTTAAGATTGGTTTCGTGCAGTGGTTTGACCGACACGTGTATTTTTATACGGGTCTCTGACGATGGTAAAACACTGGTGGGTGTATATGTTGACGATTTACTCGTCACGGCGACCTGCGAAGATCTGATTGAAAAATTTTTCGACGAAATGAAAACTCTGGAATTAAAAAACCTTGGAAATGTGGAGAAATTTTTGGGAATACGTGTGGGGGGTGGTCCGAGCATCGGTTACACCGTTGACCAAGAGGTTACAATCGACGAAATGTTGCTGAAACACGGCCTGCAAGAAGCGAACACAGTACGGACTCCAATTGCAGAAGTAGATATGGACGAAAATTTGGATGGACTGTTACCTGTGAAGGCAGATGGAGATTTGCCCTGCATAAAAAAATTTCAGTCATTGGTCGGAAGTTTATTGTGGATATCCCGGTGCACACGACCGGACATTTCGTTCGCAGTGCACAGGGCTACTCGGCGTACGCACGCCCCGACACTGGTGGATTATAAAATTGCGAAAAGAATTGCAAGGTACCTAAAGGGTACAAAAGATTTGAAATTGCACCTGAGTCACGACAGTGGAAGTCATCTGCCGTTGCGCATTGTCGGCTATAGCGATGCTGATTTCGCAGCCGACAAGGTGGATCGGAAGAGTGTCAGTGCAAGTGTGGTTTTCGTGAACGGAATAATTGCTGGCTGGAAGTGCAAGAAACAAAGCACTGTTGCATTATCTACAGCTGAAGCAGAATTTGTGGCCGCAGCGGAAGGTGGAAAAGAAGTGCTGGGTCTACGAGAAATTTTCGAGGAGATCGGTGTGCGTGCAAAAACACCGATCGTCCTAAAAATCGACAACATGGCTGCCATAAAGCAACTACAAAATGAAGTGAGTGCTGCAAGCACAAAACATGTCGACGTTAAACTCAAGTTTTTAAAAGATTACGTTCAAAAGGGAAGAGTACACCCTGAACATGTTGGAACCGTGGACATGATTTCGGACCTTTTGACAAAAAATCTTGCTGCACCTCGAATTGACGAGCTCAGAGGACAGATTGGTTTGAAGTAATTTTCGAATGAAGATGAACATGGATATATTTTCGATTTACATATGTTTTTATGATGGTTGCATTGGAAGACTATTCGACACATGCAGCGATGGCGGTAACGGAAGGAGTGTTGAATTTGCACCTTTTTGATGAACCATGAAAATGGATGAAATTTGTGCGTGACCGTCATAGTGAATATTTTGTATAGTCTAATATAGGTTAAGAGTAATTTCGATAGGACAACTTTTAATACTATAAAATATATATCACTTTTACTTTTACTTTTACGCCTAAAAAACACTTCGGATAGGAGTCAGCGCCGTCGTACTAACAGACGACAGGCACTGCACTCCCGGGGAAACGCATCTAGTCGAGTGAACGCTAGCACGTGTGTATTTTAAGTGGATTACGCTTTACTGTGAATTAATTACTTTTTGTACCTGGAGATTTGGTGTTTGGTTTCTAGCAGGATCAAGCATTTACGTTACGTTTTCTTGTGGATTATTGCGCAGGTTTACGCTTTTTCAGTGGAATCTCGTATTTTACAACAAGTTAAATTGTGCTCTAACTTTTGGAGAATGAAATAAGCCAGTTCGAGGTCCTCACGAACGGTACAAGGAGGATGAATTTTCATTGGTCAACTCCATCACTCAACCTTCCATTCTACCTCTATTCGTGAGAACCACTATTAACTAGTACGAAGTACTCCGACAATGTGATCAATCCGTTTGTAACGTACGTTAGCGACTATCTAAACACTGAAATCACGGAAAAAGCACGCTACACCCCACACCCCACACAAGCGGTTGTGAACCAAACAGTTCACGGCGGCTGTCGTCAAGCTTCGAAAAATTTCTCATCGGGAAATTAGATAATGGGTTTTGAAGCTAGTAAAAACGACCTTTGCTTCAACCACATTTTCATTGTTTTATATTTCTTCATACCGCTAAAGATCATTGGTTATCTTGTGCTTGGATCCATCCCGGAAACTTTTTGTATCGCATGGACCATACTTTGTCACTCCCCCTCGTAGGACAATTGTAGGCAATGCAGTGCAACACTTCGACCTAATTAAGATTGCTGCTTCGTCAAATTAGTATTAGTACACTGACAGCTTGGCGTGACTCGATTTCGTATTGGTTTGACCCTCTGTGTGAGGTCTCGTGGCTCATCTTCTGGTAATATATGAGATTCGGTATGGGCAAGTAGCTGCCTCATTATAGAGTTTCAGGAAGCCCTCAAACAGCCAGTTGAGGTATGAGGTGAAATATCCTCATTTTTAGCACCCTGGTTATCACTAACTTTGGGGTGGACGTCATGTCGCTTGGCCAAAAGAATTGGTGAACCTATCAAAGTAAAAAAAAACGATATTCTGAAAGAGGACCCCAAAACTCATTATAATGTTAGATTGCAGCTTTTCAACCATCGGGTATTTTTCCCTTGAGTTATGAGCGAAGCTTTCCACAGTACCAGAAAATGTTCGACCTCCAAATGGTGAAGCTAGTTAAAAGACATCGACTCTTAGACCTAGAAAAGATAGTTTTAAGAGCTCATCATTGTACGCGCATGACCTCAATTTTTAGTACAGTTCAGCGATACACACAATATACTACAGTATAATAGTAAAGTACAGAAACCCAAGTC
>MIQA02010124.1:0-17079 GCA_001887855.2 Sclerospora graminicola | reverse complement strand
AGAAATTAGCCTGATGCAGGTCAATGCAGAGAAGTATTGTCAGCTTTTGAATCGTTGCACTCCCTTTTGCTACAAAGACGGCTAAAATTGACGGTCCTATTGTGCGGGGATATGACTTCATATGTTATACCTACTTTATGATACAGGGGGTGTGCACGTAGCAAAAAGGGGTGTGCACCGCTCCCAATAAAAATTATCTAGTACCGGTAACTAACTATTATTTTAGAAATCTTAGAAATGCTGCGTCCTTTTTTGAAAATGGGGGTCAACGTATCAATTCGAGGAGGTCAGAATAATGTTTCCCTTTAAAAATACGGGTGTCATCTCGGGCAGCACTGCCATCTGGTCCTTCATGCCTTCTTCGCTGCCGCACTCCTCGCTGGCCCACAAAGCTTCCCGGACCTGGGCCTGCCCAATGCTCCGTTCGCATCCTCCTGTGCCGATCCAATATTCTTTTCGTGTATCGTCCGCGGCTATCATCCCGACGTGGGAGCAAAGACAAGCTTTGGTTTGATGAGACCAAAGGTGATACTAGCGCCATGACATCAAAGGAAATCCCTTTCGATTTAGCACTAGCCATTACCGGAACGTCGTCGCCATCTTCTTCGCTTCCTTCGCGTAAGCACAATACATCAACTAAGTCTCAGCTGCACGTTTGCAGCGACGTTTTGTTTTAGTGCACCAACTATGCATGCTGATCGGATGTCATCGGGGTGAACATTATTTAACTAATGCAGTTGCATATAACGACGGAAATATCCGCCCAGATTTTCGAAGTGTTTTACATACACTAAAAAAGAAGCAAAAACGACCGCCATCGCAATGATTGGCTGACTGATTTCCTCAAGTACATATATAAATTAACCTGGGAACGTTGGGCGAAAAATGGAGCGACTGTTTTTAATACCCATTCTCGTGTTTTTTTATACTACGAACTTTACAAATGGTTCATAAGGTCTCTTCAATTAAATGGTTGCGAGGAAATAGTGGATAACTTTAATCAGTACATTTAGTAGAGCTAAGCTGTGATTAACTTGTTCTTTTGTATGGGGCATCAAACAAAACTGCGATGCAATTCTGGGTGTTTTTTTCGTCGTTATAAGTATTAACTGATATTAACGATTAGTTAAAAGTAGGTGGTTGATATGGGCTCTTTTCGGCTCTTGGGCGCTTCTCTTGACAATCTTTGGTCAGGATTCCAAGGACTTTTTCGACTTGACGGGCGGTTGTTGGACGAGAGGGTACGACTTTGTACGCTGGCGGCTAGAATAAGGAGCTCGGATGGTTTCCCTCTTGGTTCAGTGATATCACGTGAGATGCGCAAGTTCATCGTACTCTCGAAGCAAAGCAAGGATCCGCTCAGTGGTACGTTATGCAAGAACAGTATATCACAAACGTGGACGACTTCCTTAGCAAAATCGAACTTGAATTCTTTCCTGCTGATTTGCAAGAGAATCTACGCGAATATATGAACAATATAATCCAGTTCGTTTAAAAGATCTCCCTGATTATGTGAGCAAGTTTCGACACGTCCGAGAAATTAGCGAGCGGAAAGTCAGATCATGTACTTTCTTCATGGACTTACAGGCCGTACGCGGGACAACGTCGTTGTGCGGAAGCTATAACCGCTGCGTTGGCCTTTGACCGCTTTCCTCGCCCAAGGAAACTCGCACGATACACCGAGACACGTCGTACGAAATCAGTCGTCGATATCGATTGAACAATGATCCAGAGCCAATGGACATTAGCAATGTGCAGATTCCGTCTCATGACGAATGTCGCCGCCGAATTTGGGCTTATGTGCGGTAGTTTGAGTCACCGTCACCAAGCATGTAATGATAGAGGAAACAATCGCTCAGCTCGGAACTATCAGCAGCATGTAAATCGTTAGCATGTCAACATTGTGGACAGCCGTGAGGACGAACAAGAAACAATTATTAATGATCGCATTGCGACCAATGCCGTGGAGGTCCACAGGAAGACTAAGGTTGAGCCTATTGGGTTAGAAACAAGCGGCTCTGAATTGGACATACCAGCGCGGAGTCGACTACTAGTCCGTGACGGTGTCATTGGAGACAAATCCGTAATCGACTCGGTTGCGTCAACAAACCTGATCAAGACCGGTCTGGCGACAAAAGTGCTAAGTGCGCAGAAGGTACAATCATTTGATGGAACGTGGACATCAAGTCAGCCCACGAAGAGAGTGGAAGGGGTAACCATTCATTCAGTATAGAAGGTATGGAGTTGTCAACGATGCAGTTCACGGAATGGGACCTAACGGATACACAAGACTTGATATTTGGCTAACCATGGTTGACAAGTACAACCCGCAGATAGATTGAAATTGCATCCCGCACGAAGTTTGAAGACCTGGATGGCCTGACCTTCCAAGAAATGATGAAAAGTGGAGCCTATGACAAGTATACAATTGAAGGTTACCAATCGGGAATACTGCAGTAGTTGGAACCAGTTCTGGACGAGTACAAGGAAGTATTACCAGAGCAACTCCCGAATGAAATGCCTCCAACGCGATAGCTTACTTCGAGCTGCAAATGAAGCTCAATGCGGTGCCGAGCTCCCGTGTTCCATTCCGTCTTTCGATGGTTGAGCTGGACGCACTGCAAAATTTCGTTGCAAAAAATATACGAAAAGGGCAAATTGAACTATCAAACTCTCCAGGTGTCACAAATATTTCTGGGAATCTAAAGATCGATCCCGCAACCGAAAGTTCCCAAAACGCGCCGAACGGCCCCGAAGCGGAAATTCGATCCCCATTCTGATAGAATTGTTTATCGCCAGACGCTTGAAGATGAAGAAGTATGCTTGTGGTCAAGGACATAAAACTAAATGTGAGGTAAGGCTGTGTCAAATTTCGTTAAACTTGTCGATCTATTAATCTTGTCTGATAATTCCGAGAAAGTACTTGTAATTTTTTTTGTAGAATGTTCTTCTTCTTTCTTAATCTGAACCCGCACATCAAAGAAGATCACTTTCCGAATAAGAAACTTACTCAAACACACCCGCCGGTGCTAGGTGAGCTGAAAATCGTCACGATACCTGTCTTTGTCGAGTCTGGAAGGCTGGAAAGGACTTAAATCTCTCCGAGACAGAAACGATACAGTCTTCCTGTGTATGGCTGCAGAATTCCCTACTACAAGCATCGGTGTTGCGCCACCTATCGGGCCGCTAGGTCTGAGTGTCTAGCTCCCCGAAAATACATGGACTTTGCAGGTGACTATACTGGGTTTAGCGAAAACGACAAAGCTCTGTTGGATGAACTCAAGCGCCAGGCTCGCTGCCAACCCAACAAAGCCAATATCAATAACTCGTAGCGCACAGGACGCCGCTATATTGTTTTTTTTGCGTCTCGCAGAAGGAAGGCTTGCAGATCACGCATTTTTGTAACATTCTTGAGGTCCATGACAATGAGGTTTTCAATGCGCTTACCGATGTGCATCTTTCCCGATGTGTGCATCTTTCCCGATTTGTGTGGAAGTATATCATCCTAACGGCGACAAATTTTTAGATCAATCTGGTAACCTCGCATTCATTGCATATCAAACAAATTCACGTGAAAGTTCATGCCGTCAGTGTTATGCGCTGTCGTGGTATCCCCAGGCGCGGGCGGGCAATGTGACCTCATCATAGTCCACCTGATCGTCCATATCATTGTACAAGCTGCTCACAGAAACAGCGATAGGAGGAAGTATCGGTGGCGGGAAGCGTGGCTGAGATCCACACGATCTCCGTATGTATTGTCTCTGCGGGTCACGTGGATCCGTGGTAACATTTGTGCGAAACGTGGATGGATTGGATCGAAGAGTGGGTCTCACGAGATCAGTTCGAGCAATCGAGAGATGGGTGCTATCTGTCTGGAGTTGATCCACCAGTGACGTGTAAGGTGGGCGGAAAAAATGTATCGAAGGGTGAACACACGAAGGAACTCGTGCAGACACGGTCGGCCATTGACCAATCGTAATCGACCTGAGCATGGTTTGCTCTCTGCAGCAGCTCATGTGCGCTTGAAAGCAACTTTTCTGTCTCCGATAAAGCCCAAGAGGAAATCACTCGAGACACCGCTTAGTAAACGTTGTTTTGGAACGCGTACGCCGAGTACACCTTCTCCCGAGCCACCTTGTAGTTGAGCTTGTCAATGAAAGTCACTCACCTGGGCAGAAGTTAATGAAACACCGTCAGTAGTTTGCCTCGCGAGTTTGTCAGCCACCGTTTGAGTTTCGCAGGAGTGCCTTCAACTGTTGCAGTGTTGAGATGACTCATTGTCCGTATGTGTAAGTCTGGCACCTGACGATCTTGTGACGGTAGGTCCACCAATGCTTGTCCACATAATTTGCCATTATCAGGCTTTGGCTGACCTGTTGATCTAAACCTGATCTACGGTCGGTGACCCCACTGTCTCATAGAACCGAGTCGTGAAATTGTCCGATGCCTCCGAGTTTCGAAACTTTGAATCAAATGGGCCTGGATTGAACACGTGCACTTGACTTAGAATCTTGCGACTTTCTGAGCATGTTACGGTTCATGTGCCATCAACACACAAGCTTCCCTGGTGAGGGAAACGCTTTGTGGGATGCGTTGATGTAGGCCAAATTTCTATCCGAGATAAGCACACGGGGCGGTTAAATCTGTTTTTTTTTTGTTTGGCGTTCTATCAGAGTTTTGAAAGCTCACGCGTAGTCGGGTTCAGCCTCACCCGACAACCAACATTGGGCGACTGGTAGCTCAGTGTTCAGATCCATGATAAAGCAAAGGCATTCAAAACTTTATGGTCTTGTACGTGCAGTAGGCGACAAGAACGTCCAACCAGTCCCTGTACCGCGGGCCACAGGGGTGGAGCCAAAACAAGTACCGAAGCCGCGTTTTCATAATTATCAGTATTATATTTCCGTGGCTCATGGTTGATTATCAACGTCTAAACACGATCGATGAATACAACATATTCATGCTCCGCTGACGAGGAAGCTTCCGTTGTCATGTCCAAAAAACCGCCATGTTGGTATCACTTTAGAACGACAAGCGAAAGGCCTCATGGGCATCAACCCAACGGGGCGAATGCTACGAGTGGCGTGTCTTGGTTTTGGGATATGTGAGATAGCTTTCATAGAAATGTATATAGAAAATGTAATTTACGCACAATCTCCTTTTAAGTCTTACAGAAAGCATAGAGTGCATCATCTTGCTGTATGCACGGAGGAGTGCTCCAATGCGCCCTTCCATGAGAAGTTCAACCGCCTTAGCCAGTCTTTTTTGTGCTCCCAATCATTTCCTACTAGTGGTTTGTCGAAAACGGTGAGCTTAAATATCTAGCGGATGCACTTATATTTCATATGTTGAGGGGATAATTCGTGGAGAGTGGATATTGCATTTAAACAATCATACTGGTTTGAAGTTTGAACCTTTGAAGCACGCATGAAACAGCAACTTATTTGAATAAAAGAAAATTGCGCGATTTGTTAGCTTGCACTCAAAGCCACGCTTTCATCCGCAAACTTCTCGTAATACTTTCAAGGCTTCCAGTTTGCAATTTACCATCAGTTTGCGCTACACCGTTTTTGTTGCAGCAACAAACTCGAGAAGGTCTTCCTTGCATCTACATTCTTCATTCGAATGTATCGATATTTTTGACAGTTGCTTGCACTTCACAACAGAACCGTACCACGAAATGACAACATTCCGGGCACAATGTTTGAATTATCCACCGCTTTAGTTATTTCTATTCTATTCAATTTTGTCAAATTATTTTAAGTGCTTATAACACGTCTACAGTAATAATTGATTATAAATTCAAAGATATTGAATTATCCACAGCTATAGTTATTTATATTCTACTCAATTTTGTAGAATTATTTTAAATGCTTATAGCACGTCTACAGTAATAATTGATTATAAATTAAAATTTTTTACGATATTGAATTGAATTATCCGCAGCTATAGTTATTTCTTTTCTATTCAATTTTGTAGAATTATTTTAAATGCTTATAACACCTATACAGTAATAATTGATTATAAATTTAAAGTAGTTATTTCTGGACAATATGTCGTTTTATTTCAAAAATATTGAATCTGTTTAAATATATGCTTCATTCTTGCTAAAATATATTATTTTCGTCTATAAAATTGGTATTACACAGACGATACACACTACCAACCTTGTTTCCTGGCACGTTTTGATATCACGGATGAGGACGAGAGGCACTTCGTTGATTTCCTCTTGAAGGAACTTGAAGCAGCAGCGCCCAAACTGGTGCACTCGTTTTCCACTCGTATCAAAATGTTGCCTCTATAATTTCAATAATGGAACTAAAAAGGAGATTTTGCGTAAGCTACATTTGCTTTTTACATTTCTATGAAAGCTATCTCATATCACAGAACCCAGACCCGCCACTCCTAGCAACCACCAATTGGGTCCATGCCCGTGCGTCTTTCGCTTGTTGTTCAAACGTGATCCAACATCGTGGAGTTTTGGACATGACAACGGAAGCTCCCTCGTCAGCGGAGCATGAATACCCATGCTCTTAGTGTATCCATCGATCGTGTTCAGAACTTGATAATCAATTACGCGCCACAAAATATATACTGGTCATCACGAAAAACGACAAACGGCGTCAAATTATTAGGGCGCACACCGAATGTTTCAACAAACCTGTAAAAATACTTAAAGAGGCCCGCGCAACATTAAGAAAACCGAGGGGTTGAGTACTTTGTATGACGAGGAAACGAAGGATCACCCGCGTATGAAGACTCTTCATCCAGCCAATCTTATCATTTTAGTGGATTTGGGGCTTTGAACAAATGCGCCACGGAAGTTGGTCTTAGGCGTAAGCCAACAGTAAGTGTCGCGCGTACTGAAAGAGGTCATGAAGCTGTTGATATCTATACCCAAAGCATATCAAACGAAGTATAAGCGGCGACGAAATGAGTAAGTGTTTATTCCATTGTTTGTTAAGAGTTCGTTATGGTAAGCTGTCGCTATTGTAGCGCGAGAATGCCGGATAGTCCGGAATGAATGATGTGATATCTCCTATTTGTTATCGAAGAGTAGAACAAAAGATTGGAAGGGATTAAGCATACGTGTAAGTATATGATAACATTTCTCCACAAGAGAGCAGAATATCCCGAGTCCGATGACGAAGTGGATTCTCAGAAACACAAACGAGTTGGTTCCGATGAGGTGCATCTATCGAGCTTTCCAGAAGAAAAAAAATCATCTTGAAGACGAAGATGTTCAATGCAAGGAAAAAGAATAAAATGCAGACGTTGCTTTTTCTGATAAATAATCCAAAGAATCCAGTCTTGGTGAAGACGACAAGTTTGAAATCGGCGGACTTGTATTGACCGCGAAACAATAAAGCGATGGGTTAATATGCTCAAAGAGGGTCCGCGCAACAGTAAGAACACCGATACGCCGAGTACTTTGTATGACGAGGAAACAAAGGACCCCGCGGTTGAAGACTCTTAGTCAAACCAGTGTTATCCGTTTAGCGGACTTTAAGCTTGGAACAGATGCGCCACAGAAGTGGATTGCTTCAATTCTAGGTTTGTTTCTAGGTTTAAGCCTTTGAGCAGGCGTCACGCGTAGTAAAAGAGGTGAAGAAGCTCTGATGTCTTAAGCCATAGCATTGAACGAAGTATGAGTGGCGACGAAATGAGTAAGTGTCAATCTGATTGTTTGCTAGGCGTTCGATATGTTAACCTGTCGCTTTTGTAGCCCAAGGTTGCTGGATAGTCCGGAAGGAATGAAGTGATATCTCCTATTTGCTATCGAAGAGCTGAACAAAATATCCAAAACGATTGAGTATGCGTGTAAGTATATGATTACCTTTCTTCACAAGAGAGCACGATATTCCGAGTCCGATGAGGAAGTGGATCCTTCGAAACGCAAACGAGTTGGCTCGGACGAGGTGCATCTATCGAGTTCTTCAGAAGTAGAGAATCATCTTGAAGACGAAGAGGTTCAATGTGAAGAAGAGGAACAAAATGCAGAAGTTGCTATTCCTGATAAACATTCCTGTGTTGGTGAAGACGACGAGTTTCGAATTGGCCGACATGATATTGACCGCGAAACAATTGAGCGATGGGTTAAAATTCTTAAAGAGGGTCCACGCAACAATAAGAACACCGACGAGCTGAGTACTTTGTACGACAAGGTAACAAAGGATCCCCCGCGAGTGAAGACGCTTAGTCGAGCCAGTGATATCCGTTTAGTAGATCTGGGGCTTGGAACAAATGCGCCACAGAAATTGATTTCTTCAATCATATGTGTAAGCCAGTAGCGGGGTCGCGCGTTGTGAAAGAGGTGAAGAAGCTATTGATATCTAAAGCCATACCATCGAACAAAGTAGTGGGTGTCGAGCAAAGTAAAAGAGGTGAATAAGCTATTGATATCTATAGCCAAAGTATCAAACAAAGACGGAGGTGTCACGCGTATTGCAAGAGGTAAAGTAGCTGCTGATACCTAAAGCCAAAGTATCGAACAAAGAAGGGGGTGTCGCGCGTAGTTAAAGTGGTGAAGAAGCTGTTGATACCTACAACCGAAACATCCAACGAAGTATGAGCGGCGATGAAATGAGTAAGTGTTAATCTGATTGTTTGTTAAGCGTTCAATGTGTTAGGCTGTCGCTATTGTAGCCCAAGGATGCTGGATAGTCCGGAAGGAATGAAGTGATATCTCCTATTTGCTATCGAAGAGCTGAACAAAATATCCAAAACGATTGAGTATGCGTGTAAGTATATGATTACCTTTCTTCACAAGAGAGCACGATATTCCGAGTCCGATGAGGAAGTGGATTCTTCGAAACCCAAACGACTTGGCTCAGACGAGTTGCATCTATCGAGTTCTTCAGAAGTAGAGAATCATCTTGAAGACGAAGAGGTTCAATGTGGAGAAGAGGAACTAAATGCAGAAGTTGCTATTCCTGATAAGGACTGCTTATGCGTGAAAGTATATGATTACCTTCCTTCATAAGAGAACAGGATGTTCCGCGTCCGATGAGTAATTGTCCCGCTCTCTTGTGAAGAAAGGTAATCATATACTTACACGCATGCTCAATCCCTTCCAATCTTTTGTTCTGCTCTTCGATAACGCATAGGAGATAGCACTTCATTCCCTCCGGACTATCCAGCAACATCGGGCTACAATAGCGACAGCCTAACACATCGAATGTTTAACAAACAATCAGATAGACACTTACTCATTTCCTCATCGCTCATACTTCGTTCGATGCTTTGGCTTTAGATATGAAAAGCTTCATCACCTCTTTCACTACGCGCGACGCGACACCGCTGATAGCTTACACCTAAAATTGAAGCAATCAACTTCTGTGATGCATTTGTTCCAAGCCCCAAATCCAGTAAGCGGATATCACCGGATTGATTAAGAGTCTTCACACGCGGGAGATCCTTTGTTTCCTCGTCATACAAACTACTCCGCTTATCGGTGTTCTTAATGATGCGCGGACCCTCTTTGACCATTTTAACCCATCGCTCAATTGTTTTGCGGTCAATATCATGACCGCCGATTTCAAACTTGTCGTCTTCACTAACACTGGATTCTTTTGTTTATCAGGAATGGCAACTTCAGCATTTTTTTTATCTTCTTCTCATGGAACCTCTTCGTCTTCAAGATGATTCTTTTCCTCTGAAGAACTCGATAGATGCACCTCATCTGAATCAACTCGTTTACGTTCCGGAGAGCCAGGCAACATAGGGCGCACCTTTACCGAACAGACAAAAGACAAGGTATGAAATCAAATATGTTGTATTAAATGTATTTTATGTATTGAAACTCATTATTTGTTGCGCTATTCAGAATGTTGCCACATTTATCACGCTCCAGACGAAACACATGCGCGCCATTTTGCGTCTTTGTGTGTGTGAGCACTCAAGAAATCTATTTTTAGGACCCCATGAGTTCCAGCCATGCGCACGAGGCGTATCGTTTTGCGCGACAAAATCCGCCGGATTCTTCCAACGAATGGACAGTACCGCATCCCCGTTTCGACTCTGCAATCGGGTCGCAATTGGATAATTACAGCTTTGGAATTTACGTATTTTGTTGCTGCCGAGTCTTTTTTCTCCATGGCAAAAAAAACTGGACAGCTGAATCAAGCCAGCTTGCGGTTCTTTCATTATCGCTATTTGAGTATGTGTTTATATTTTGCAGTTCAAGATAAAAAAAATGGAAGTGTATCCTGCTGTTATCGATCTGGTTGCATATTTATTTGCTAAGTATAATGCAAGTGGGTAACATTAGTGTTCTGTCATACGCGTTAAAGCAATATTGAGTGAGGATGGCGAGTGAGCCATCCCTCTTAACATGGCAATTTTAAACTTGCTTTTAGTATTAGAAGAAAATGACTTAGAGGATTTTGGCAACTGTTTAGCTGCATACTAGTACAAGCTAAAGCAATATGGAGTGGGGATGGCGACAGAGTCAGGTAAAGCCCTCTCTGCCTCGAGTCAAGACCGCAATTTTAAACTTGCTTTTAGTATTAGAAGCCTCGAGCATTTGCACCGTGTACGAGATGATGTAAACAATACAATATTCGTTTATTTATTTTTTTCACAGAAACAAGGCAACCTCACGGGTGCCAACAAGGTTTGCTGTTGGCGTTGACAGAGGCTTCAGTTTGATGTCGAATGCAGCTAATTGGAAACATCGACGACCAATGGACTTAATGACGGAGCAGTGAGGGTTCTATTGGTATTCGTATCGGCAACGGAAGAGGGGTGCTCGGTAGGCTAGATGGCAGTGCGAGAATCATCATATATATTGTACCACTCACAACCTGTTGAAAAGCTATCGCACAGGCTTGGACGTGATTCTTTCTTCCAAGTGCTCGTGCCGTTCCGCATCCTTATCGAAAGTGCTCAGTACATTACTGCAGAGGGTCCAATTAGTTCGCTGCTCGTCAAAAATGAGAGAATTGTAAGATAATGGGGACCACACTACGCCTTTTTTGGCCAATCGTAGGTTTGCTCGAAGGCCATCAGGTTGAATGCGTCTCATTATACTTACAACCAAACCAAATTGGTTCGACTTTGGATTTTCGTCCCTAGTGAGACTCGAACCCGCAATCTCCCGGTCCCGGGGGTACGGCCTTAACCACTGCACCAACCGAGGTCGGTCGAAGGCCATCAGGTGTTTGCGAGCACGCGGGGCGTCAACGCCCATTATAGCAAACATAACTTTCAGCAGCTCGCTCCAGAATACGCAGTTGTGATGATCAGATAATTGGAATCCACCTTTTTCCACCTCTTTGACTTATGTAAGGAAAGCGATATCACTCAGTCTATTAATGACGGGATATAACATCGACGGCTGCGTAAACCCGAATGAGAAAGTACGTAGTTTGTACAGATATGGTAGTGATACCGTTTTTATCACTGTGTAGATTCAGCATAAAACCAGATTGTGTCTCTTTGCCAAGCGCAGCGTACACAAGAGTAACAACAAACAACATGATGTAGGAACGAATGCGTGAGAACTTGTAATTGATACTCTTATTGATGGCAGCTTCATCGCAAAATAAGTCGAATACCATCAAAGCAGTAGAGGGTTATGTTTAATATCATAGTCCTGCTTGATCGATCGTAATTTGCCCACGATCCTCTGCCAAAACCGATGCATCCTTTTGGCAACTGTTTAGCTTAAATTTAAAATTATTTGCATAGAATGGATGGTTGTGTTTGAATGGATGGTCAGAGGGTCCCGGTTTTCCCGTTTTCCAGCTATGCGTTTATGTCAGTCTGTGAACTTACCGATCAACGTTTACCGATTCTGTCCCAATCGGTAGCAAATGCACTTTCTCGTGTCCAAGGGGATGGACCAGTCGGTAACAGCCATATTTTTAATCATTATAAGCGAAAATAAATAAAGAAAGAAAATCAACAAAATATTTTATTTTAAATTTATTTCAAATTTACCTGTTAGAGATGCTATTTAGAGAACCTGACCCTATACGTGGTATAAGCCGTAATAGCACGGTGCTGTAAGGGCCTCATTTCATTACACCGACTCTATCAGGCTTTGGATTTTCGTCCATGGTTGGAGTCGAACCCGCAATCTCCCGGTCCCGGGGGAAGGGCCTTAACCACTGCACCAACCGAGGTCGGTATGCTTACCTGTTAGAAGGCACTGCCAAAAATTCATAGCACTTCCAAAAGTTAAAAAAAATCCTAGCGTTTATTTAATGGCATAGATATTCTAAAAAGTAGATTCGATCTACCATATTTGTAATTGATCATTAGCTTCGTTTATAACGTGAAAAACGTTTTTGAGTAAAAATATTTTGCATTGAAGCGAGGTGCAAGTGATTACGGCTTTGGTGCAAATGACTGAAAAAAAGGTAAACTCTTAAAATACAGAACATCTATCGAAAAATACAGAGCTATCACGAAAGTACAGACGGATTAGGTCTAGGACTAGACGATAAGTCCACTCCTGGACCCCTGCTGGTGCCCATATAACTAACGCCGTCTACGAACATAAAATTGACAAATGCACGTAAACATAAAAAGCGTTATAAAACATGCTGTCATTCCCCTAAAAGTAATAGTAAGTTAGTGATATTGTCGAATTTAAGTTATTTGCCAGTCCCAAATCGGCTGTTTACGAGGGTATGAAAAGG
The DNA here is from genome assembly GCA_001887855.2 of Sclerospora graminicola. Taxonomy (NCBI): domain Eukaryota; phylum Oomycota; class Peronosporomycetes; order Peronosporales; family Peronosporaceae; genus Sclerospora; species Sclerospora graminicola. Next base: position 4,432 of record MIQA02010124.1, on the reverse strand, counting down.
ATTTTATTAAGGGTAGCCCGGAATTCGAAATCGGGGTATGCGGACGATACGCATTCCGGGTAACCCTTAATAATATATTTTTTGGGGGGTGAATTACTCCTCTTCTTTACCTACAAGCTCCGTGCCATTTGCATCATTACAAGCGTGAAAAGTAACCATAGTGGACGAACGAGATAGGGCCTGATTCTCTTCATTAATGTTGTATAAAACCTGTCGATCAGTATGAGCGTCTGCTGGATGTTCTAGCGCAATATACTCGTGGCACGCCCGGGGCACATGACCAGTTACAAGACAATAAAGAGGACAAGATCGACAGAAGTCGGGGCAAGACTGGAATAGGAGCAAAAAGCAATCCAAGACGAAGTATCCGATCGATTCGCGTAAATTTGCCCTAATTACACCATGATATACTAAAAATGATAAACTTAACAACTTGATATCGCGATTAAAAACATATTTTGACTACATATACATACCTCTACGCTAACAGACGATCATTTCTGTACATTCATTGTTCCTTTGACTAGCTACTCTACACGAGAGACGACTCGAAGCCTTCGAGACGAAGGACAACATGTACATGTATTGCACTTTTGCTTGGCTGCGCCTTAGAGCTACACTGTAGTGTAGTTTAGAACATCGTGGTACACCTTACGTTAACGAGGCCACTGCGCGCCGTCATTCATGATCCGGATCATCAGTCGGTAGCTCAAACCGACAAAGTGGACACGAGTTGTGCTGCTTTAACCAAGGCAATATACAGTCAAGGTGGAACGAGTGTTCGCACGGTAGGCGTTGGACTTCGTCGTCCACAACGAAGGAACCTTGCAAACAGGGCATTCGGCGCTCCCATCCACTTTGTTCTGCGTAATTTTTACTTTTGGCTACTTTTCCACGACAACCTTTGCGGCCGGGGGGCTCCATGTTGGCAAGCTGTTAGCAAAACATCCAACGAGACATGAGCTACAATTCCATGCAATATAACAACATTACATCAAGCTGCAACTTACACGATTTGGATCGTTGTGCATCAGTTAATTGATTACATCTGCCATATTTCCAAGCGCAAAGGTTGGCTGGGTTACCAGCTAGCACAGGGATCATGCCTCCTAGGGCATCCAAAATTCCTAGTGGCCCCCGGCTCACTGACGAAGAACCCCTCCTAGGTCATCACACTAGCCGCAGGGAAACTGTCAATGTGTGAATGAACAATGTATGAAATAACCTTTCAAATACGATAATAATGAAATATAAGAATTTAAGAGTCGTTTGTGCACGCGAGGTGCAAATGATTGCGGCTTTGGTGCAAAGACTGAAAAAAGGTTTGGTAACGTCACAAAGCAAGAACATTCGTTGCGTAAAGCCTTTATCTTTCCATAGCACAGTTTGCACATACATGCGATATGTAAGACGACTATTTCCACCTTACAGTGCGTCGATAAGATCGACAACTCGATATCACCATCCCATGATTAGTCATCCATGGTACAATTACAATTTGCATATACTGGACGACCCAGTGTAACATCAGAGGGGGGACGATGTCTTGGCCATAAGCGAAGCGGCGTCGAGCATACTAGTACAAACTAGTTCGCATAATACATCATTAGAGAAAAGGGAGTACCTCTTTCAAGTGCGGGTGACCATACCATTCAAGACGACGAGATTGAACCCGAGGAGTCATATCAGACAACGACTTCAGGGCAGCCTGAATATTCGGTGGATCAAATGATTAGTGCACTCATGAATGGATTGAAACATGCATCACAGCCCCAATCAAAGGTCCAGGCCTGGGTAGACCTAATGCAAGAATTATTCTCAAAGATATATGTAAAAGTCAAAAGGCCCTGTTTCTCGATTGCCATCGATTGCGAAACGGTTGCCACAGGTGTTTATTTATTCAACATAATCGTTATTCAAAACAAGAAGGATTGGCTGATTTGGAAGCAACGAATTGTTGGAGCCGCAATGAACGCGCAAATCAAGTTTAACGTTGGAGACTGTTTTATTGAAACTACTGGGTCAAGAAAATGTGAAAGGAGCTACTCCAACAGCAACACCCCTAGCTGGCTGGGCGCAAAAAGTCACGGCTTGCAAGACTACGGCTCCCAAACCTAAACAAGTCCAAAAGCCATTTCTTTTCAGGCCGTCAGCGTATACAAGTGTTGAAATTGAAGAATTACGTAAAATTTGTGAAAAAGACTGGAAAAAATGTAATGGCACAGAGTCGTGAAGGAACTAACGAGGAATGGACCATTGTCCAGGGATTAGTAGAAGGGACTATCCTAGCGCGGCAGTTACCCCAGTTTATCAAGCGAATTATGTCCTTTGGCGAGCAAGTGAGACTGGTGCAAACTATTCGAGCACAGGTGGAGGGTTGTTTGGTACTTGATCTCAAAGGAGAGAGTCCGATTAAGGAAGCGTTTCTCGATATGAGAAGCATCCAAGAAAACATAGCAACCGCGGCAACAGCACGAGGATCTGGGTCCAAGGAGTTATGGAATATGATCGCTCAAGTTAAAATAATTAGTTACAACGCCGTAAATCACTCGTTATATTTTCATTTCTTTACTCGCGACATTGCTGAAAATTTTGAGGGAATTAATTTCATCGTATGGATCATGTGGTTAAAAAATACATAAAAAGAGACTCCGACAAACTGGTACTGCATGGGAACAACAAAGTAGACGCCAACGGTGAAAAGTACGAACAAAACGGGAACTACAAATGCAGCCCGACCGGTTCCGACTTCTATACTTGATGAATATTACTCGCTCTATTGATCTCGTTAAGTTTATGCAATTTTGTATAAGACTATTGGAATGAATTTTCAAGTGGAGGACCTGGATAAAGGGGGTTCGTTTACAGAGACTTCAACAGAGTGGAAATTATCATCTTACGCTGAATCATGCCCCCCGGCGCTACAAAAATACTTCGGATTTCGTGGATGAATATGATGGTGGTGGTAAAACAGCCTACCATGAGAGGTAGACGTCAGTGTCTACGATGTGGGCTGGCAGGTCACCCGATGAGAAAGTGTAATGCGTCTATCACAGTCCTTCAAAAAGACAACTGTATTGTGATAACCAAGAAGCATTAAACGATGTGTCTCTACCAAACCCGATCTTTGCAAGTATGGATGAGATTAAGGACGCGGTGGAGTTGAATTTGAAAAATCAGAAACAACGTATTGAGAAAGGAGATTCCATTCCCGAAGAAAAATGTGTGGCAGTGGCACAAGAAGAAGATAAGGCAAATAATAATTTACATGTGAATGATCAACACTCTTGTCGGTCACAGCTCGAGAAAAAAAGCAGAAGCAGATTGTGGATCCAAGGGGAAGACACAAACACTGGATACCCAACAGTCACCACGAACCACGGACAAATGGATCACAGTCAAACACTCAGTTAAGATGCACGATGCCAAAGAACCGCCCCCGGAAACGGTGAACATCCCATCCGAGAGTAAAGGTATTACCATCTCGGAAGCTGTTAGAGCAACGGCAGTCTCACGACCTAAGTCGGGAGAAAATCATGCACCAAGAGTCGAAAGGGGATGTTGGGGTTAAAAAAACAACGAATCAACGAAGGGGCCCAGAAAGCAGAAGGCAGAAGAGCGTGATGAATGATTCCAAAGGTTTCTCAGGAACGGCAGTTAAAACAGAGGCAGAATACAGATCTTCTTATTAAGGAGAATCTGCACAAGGAAATCATCAAAAATTAACATCACATGTTGAGCGTCAGCAAGGGAGTGTTCACCTACCTCAAAGAAAATCAGCAGAGGAGCAAGATATTAACAATATCACAACAGTGCCAGAAGTCATGAATCGGGATCCATGAAATTGTCACACCTGCAACAGCCAATACGCTGTAAGTCAGGCAATAGCATCTTCACAACTCGATAGTTGTCCACCGTCCTTTATTGAAGGCTTAGCGGCAGCAAAAAGGAGGGTTGTTTAACCCGGGCCTTGATAGATTTTGATCAGAAATTTCCGCATGGTATTCGCAAGCACACTTTATTAGGTCTAGGCAGGGGATACAAGAAGATTTCGGCAAAGGAGTCGATGAAAGAATTCAAGACGTACCTTGCAGACTTTGCGTCAAGTGGATCTAACTTGGAGGATACAGTTACTTCCCATGCATGGGGAAGCAACGATACGATGGCCAGCATAAGTACCCTACTGCAGAGGGAAGTTTATGTGATGAGTCAGCACGCAGATGACTCAGTCCCGGGTGTACTCTGCTTCGTCCCAGAAACCAGGCCAAAACATAATAGAAGGTTCTGTGTTAGTGGTGAATACCCGATATTTATTAAGGATAGTGCTGACGAGTACAGGACCGCCAATCTCAACACCCTGGACAACTACAACACTGGTCATTACTAATATATTTCCAAAAGGCACACTACTCGGCACTCCTTTATGGCGCTC
>MIQA02010122.1:0-11686 GCA_001887855.2 Sclerospora graminicola | reverse complement strand
TAAAAAAGCTCTTCACGTACGAGTATTTGGATACATTCAATAGTTTCGTGAAGTTGTCCAACGTCAAGAATGACGCTAAATTGAGGACGTTTGGTGAATTAAGAAAGCTCTTTGACGACAGCAAATTTGCCATTCTGACCGATCGTCCAACGGTACCAAAAAGAGCTGTTTGGCTTTTGGAAACATGAGATGCACATTGAGTCCCCGGAAAAGCTTTGGACACAAGGTTTTAGAAAAGTTGAAGGGAGGGAAGACAAAAAGTTGGCGGCATAAATTGTTGAAGAGTTCTCGAAGTTTGTTTAGCGGTATAATGAGGTACGTCGGACTAGCTCAATGATTCCTACAGCCTGCTGGAAAGGAACTTGGTCCGACGAAGTCGTCTTTTAAGCGTAATTACTTAAGTAGCATTCTATTAAATAATCTATGTCAATAGGGAACGTCTGATATGCTAGAAAGAAGTGGTCATTGCTGCCATTGACAACTTTTATCCACGATGATGGAGCTAGTCCTTCCCATTAACCTACATGTACTTGTGCATGGACGTGAATCGCGTGTTGCATATCATGCATAGGAAAGAGCAGAAAGGAGCCCATTCAAAGCTGACATCTCGTAGCTTCATGGGGCGCTGGCATCTTTTTATACTAGAGAGTAGGAATAGCGCGGTAAAGCTGAAACGAAGTCGTCAGTGAGCACAACCAAATCAAGGCCTGAGCCATTTCATTCTGGTAGCTACAATGAGAGTACTGAGCTATCGAATTAAGAAATGACGTTCAAGTATCTTGTGAGTGCCAAACCACTTGCGTCAACGGCCACTGGCGTTTTGGAACTTGGAGAGGTCGACAAATGCGAAAGTTGAAGACATAATTGGTCGATTTTTTTCCCTTACCAGGCCAAGCATTCCCCTTTCAAATTAGCTGTTGTATCTTGTGCGGTATTAAAATGATTCATTTTCGTGCCAAATTAGTCCCTCCTTGTCAAAGCTGAGCCAAGCAAGGTAGGATCCCAAACGCATGCAGATTTATACTGAGATAAACAGTACAAAGCGTCCACAGTAAAAGGGCCGTGAGAACCTGGAGCGCGGGACACCGTAAACACATTATCGATCGCGTTAATCAGTCGTTTTGGAGCATTGTAAATCAGTTACCATGTTGCAGGGCTCAAAGACGGCAAACGGTTCATTTCTATCCTTGTGATTGAAGGGGCAAGTGAACGCTGTGCAGTTAAGCACAAGCTTACCAGAAATTCCTGTGTATCTGCACTTACCTGTCACTTTTCTATCATGCGGTCCGACGCCTTTCATCAGCCATGAAGTAGTTTCGTCATTTAACGTACCAATTGGATTTGGGTAGAGAAGCAAATGAGAGAGGCTGCCAGCGGCTGGTGATTTTTCCGGTTTTCACAGTCTCTAGAAAAGTGTGCATCCTTCCATTCGCTAACAAATATAAGATTTGAAGAAAACTATTTGGTTACAACGGGTGACGCTTTCGATGAGCTCATGTTTATCGATCTGAGAACGTGATTTTAGGTCATTCACGGTGCTTGATGTACGTGATGTTCAGAAAACAAGAATCCTCAATTGTACCGAGTCAAGACACTAGAAAGCGATCGAAAAATGCCACAACGATAAGATCGCCTTAAACCGAGCATGCACGTTTGTAATCTATGTAGTCGTCAAATCAGGTGTGATGCCGTTTCGTGACTCCCTTGGTAGTTTTGAAAAAAGCGCGGGTCGGAATGCTTTAACGCCATCTAAAAATATTGATTTTCTCGTGGTCAAATTCCATCATTCACCCTTCATTACTAAATAAACACGGATGGCGTCACTGATGGAACTTACAGTAACGACTGTAGCGCTCCATACGCCTGTGCCGGAGCTTCTTGCCTATATTGAATATCTGCCCACATTCATCCGCCATCAGCTCTTCCAAAAATTATCGAAGTTCCGCCTACGCGAGATGGAGTTGGCGTGGGAAGCGGCTGCAAAGTTTGAAGAACAAAAACCGCGGGATGGCTTTGACCCACTGGCAGGCGACTGTTTTCTATTTGACCGTGAGACACAGCGCGAGTGGGGGGCTCGGTTGGACGAATATCGTTGCAAGTGGCGTTTGTTTGATAACACGTTGAGCATGATGGGACGTACACGTAACTGCAGACACGTATTTTAGGAGATAGAGTTCTCAAACGTGCTCGAACAGCGGACACAGCAACAGTTAGGAGATGTGGACGAACTGGTGGAAAAGCAAAAGCTATTTGTTGATGTCGTGAGAAGACTTAAATTGTTCGGTAAAGATATCTGCAAAGACAACGCCAAGATACTCCTGGCGCTGCGATACCTCCAGAGTCTAGAAGTGGATTATCTAGATGAGCAAAACCCTTGTTGGGAGACCATGAGATGCTTAGTGAAACAGAGTCCTCATCTTACAGAGCTAAAATTTACTAACGGCAGCCTAAGTGATAGTGGATTTGCTCAGCTCTATACTACACTGGCAAAACAAACCTCTGCAGTGGAGAAACGGATGGAAACATGCAGAATTACAGTGCTAGAGTTTGTCAAGGTAGAACTTCAACCTGAAGGATATCGCATGTTGGTAGCGCTGGTGGGGGAGATGCCACAATTGTTGCAACTGAGAGTGGATGCATCCATGAATTTGACATGAAGTTGCTCGTCAATGCAGCACTTTGCCTCCCAGCGCTGCAGCGACTCCTTTTAGAGGGTGACAGGCTAGAAGATGATGCATTTGTTGGGCTCGCGGACATACGAAAACCACTCGCTTTTCGACACCTATGTCTTAATTACAACAACTTGTCGTTCAATTCCGTTGAAGCAATCTGCCGTGCAAAAGCATGGATGGCGTGCTCAATCTGGAACGTCTTGAGCTATCAGACAATAAGGAAATCCGTGCTCCAGCAATTCACGCCTTGACACCAATGCTAGCTTCTCCAGTTGTTGGATCGGCGACGGTGCTGACTCACTTGGACCTACGCGACTGCAGCTACGGTCTCGAAGGTGTCACCAGTTTGCTGCTAGCGGTGGGCCACAACAAGACACTTACGCATCTGGATGTGTCTGACAATGATTTTGACGCTGGTTTTGGTGATATCCTGGCTGATTTTCTGCTGACTAACTCCTCCGTCACGCACCTAGAAGCAGATAAAGTCCATCTGACTCAAGCTGGTGTATCTGCTCTGCTGTTGACTGCGCTTGAATGCAATCTTACTCTCACGTCTGTATTGTTGGAGCAAAATCAGTTGCATAGTGATGGTGCTTCCGCAATTCTCGGAGCTCTGATAAAACGGGCTCGTGTAAAGCCATTTGCGCTTGTTGATTTAGGTAGAAATCATATTGATCTGGACGGACTGAAGATGATAACAGATATATTGGAAGGCTTCATCAATGGTAATCGGGTGACACAAGCCGATAGTATACGTTTTGTAGACAATACAAATGGACGAGATGAAGTAAATGTCGCGTCGAAGAAGCGCCAACGAGTTGAAAGCTCTGACATGGACCAACGCTCTTCGTTTTCGCAGTGTGATCACATCGTACCGATTGAAGAGCTGTTTCTGCAAAATAATACCTTCAGTTACGGCCTTGGGCGTCGGCGTGAATGCACAACGCTAATTGAGTCGATCGAACGCTGCGTACGCCATCTACACCTTTGGCACTGGATTTGTTAGTTCGGTTAACCCGGTCTAAATGTAGTGGTTTCCAATCAAAGTACATCGAACTTTTCCGAGCAAGCATCCGTCAACTAACAACCCACTGTCACTAATGTACAGGTAAAGCATTAGGGCAACATAAACTAGATAGCGTGTGTTGTACTATCGTGCATCATACTTGACAAACGGACCATCATCTTGACCATCATCTTTGAAATACATTGAAGCACTTGCTTCTCTACTTCTCCATTCTCGTGCGTCATGAGCTTCATTGCTACCTTCTTCGCACCAAATCTCCTGGCCATGTGCTGGAAAAAAAGCGCACAAACTCGCCCAACTCAAGGGATTTTCACATGAAGGTTTTCGCGTATATTAGACGAGATTGAGAGTCTGCTAAATTAAACTTAAGGAGCCGCCCATGGGGCGGTATGCGACATTGATGTGTATTACAGGATACTTAGTAGTAAGATGTATCTAATTAGTGTTAAAACTATTAGCTACTCTGTAGGCCTCTAATTTATCAAATATAGTTGCCTTTACAGTGAACTTCGTCAGTAAGATTGCTTCTTGAGAGTCTGCTCCGGCTTCCCGGCGTGCGTCATATACTTTTTCCATGCACTGGAGACAGTAGCTCAATTTTAATCCAACAACTCGACTCTCCGGCTGTAGTTGGTTGTATGCCGCCAGAGCCTTCAATTGCATAATCGCTGTATTCCAAATTTGTTCTGCAAGTTGTTCTGGTGGGCATGTTTTCAATTTGAAGATGACCTGATTACGGAATTGCCATAGTTTTGCCCAGCCAATAATACATAAACCCCACCAGATGCGAATTACAGGATACTTATTTGACGACTATAGTGCATGCATGTTTTGATAGCTGCAAAGAGACGCTCAAGTATCCTATCTAGTGACTCCCAGGTTTAGATTACATGGTTATTTTCAACAATTGCTTTTGATGTCATGGTCACAAACCATCCCATCATTCACAGTCGCGTCCATACGCCTGTGCCAGAGCTTCTTGCGAATATGGAGTATCTACCCACGTTCATCCGCCATCCGATCTTCCACCGTCTACGATAATGTGGGAAGGTAGCTGCAAAGTTTGAAGGGCAAAAACCTTCGATCCACTGCTAGGCGACGGGTTTTTGTTTAGTGGGAGGCTCGGTTGGAACAATGTGATTACGGTTGGCGTAATCACATTGTTCCAACCAAATGACATACACTTAAGTGTTTTTGGAGCATGCTCAAACGGCGGAAACAGGACAGGTGGACGAATTTATGGAAAACCAAAAGCTGTTTGTTGATGTAGTTAAGGTACTTCAGTACTTAATTGTCAAGTAAATATATCAGCAAAGACAACGCGGAGATACTCTTGATGCTGCTATACCTCCGGAGTCTAGAAGTACAGTTTCTTAATAAACGCTTAGTGAAAGAGCATCCTCATCTTTAAAAGCTGAAATTTACTTACGGCAACCTAAGTGATAGTGAAGCTGCTAGTCTTAAACTTAACTTTAATACCAGTACTGATAAAACCAACCCCTGTTGTGGAGATACATGCAAAATTACAGTGCAAGAGTTTAACTGTATCATATGTTGGTTGAATGCGACTCATTATACTTACAACCCAACCAAGTTGGTTCGACTTTGGATTTTCGTCCCTTGTGGGACTCGAACCAAAAATCTCCCGGTCCCGGGGGCAGGGCCTTAACCACTGCACCAACCAAGGTCGGTGTATCATATGTTGGTAGCGCTGGTGGGGAAGATGTCACAATCGTTGCAACTGAGAGTAGAAGGATGCATCCATGAATTTGACAAGAAGTTGCTCGTCAATGCAGCACTCTTCCTCCCAGCGCTGCAGCGACTCTTTTTAGAGGGTAACAGACTAGAAGATGATGCATTTGTTGGGCTCGTGGACAATCGAACCCCTCTGGCTTTGCGACACATATGTCTTAATTACAATAACTTGTCGTTCAATTCAGTTGAAGCAGTCCAGGCGAGCAAGCATGGATGGCGTGCTCAGGTTGGAACATCTTGAGCTATAACAGACCCTTAAGCAATTGAAGACAAACACATTGGACCTAATTCGTCTCCTTCCGCTGAAATCGTCGTGAGATGGCACGCGAGGGTAACGAACTCGTTCACATACAGGCACAAAACGTTTCCGGCGCTACGAACGGGCTGAAAGGGATGATAGCTCCCCAAAGTAATAGCGACCGCCACAACAAGATCAAAATGTAGTTGCTTAAGCTGACGCATTCCAATCGGCTGAGGGGGATTCTCGCCATCACTTGAACCACACGAAGTACACATTCCACCGCGAAAAACGGCGAACCTGACACGAAAGCGGTGGAATCAAAGGCACGACTTCACCTACGCTTGCCTTTATCTCTCTCAACGTGTTTTCTAGGGCAGCAACAGCCGCAGAGGTTAACGAGCTTGCATCTGCTTCAAATATGTCGACAAATTGTGCGGATGACAACGAAAACGTATGATCATCCCCTGATTACTCGAAATGGGTTGGCATCGCGTTTGTTCCTTTCGGGCTCATGATGAGCGCTTCTTGATATTCATACTATATGTTTATCTGCTCGGCTGCTGACAGCACTTAAGAGCAATCTTACGCTCACGTCTCTTTTGTTGGCATGCGATCACATCGTACCGATTGACTGCTAAATAATACCTTTGATAGTTCCGGCAGTGGGCATGAACGGGAATGCAAAACACTAATTGAGTCGATCCAACGCTGCGTAGGCCATCTGGAGCATTGTCCCTACATTGTTAGCACGTCAATCCCGGTCTAAAAACGATAAGGCTTTCACTCATTGTACATCAAAGAAGCTTTCTTTCCTAGAGGAGCAAGTATCCGCCAACTAACTACCCGAGTCACTGATGTACAGGTACAACATTCATTGCAGTATGACAACACAAACTTTATAGCGTGTGTTGTGCTATCGTGCGGTCATTTTACTTGATAAACTCCCACTTGTTGACTATCTATCATCTTTGAAAAACATTGAAGCGCGTGTTTCTGTTGCTTCATGAGCTTCGTTGTCACCTTCTTCACCCCAAGTCTTTTTGGGCAAATGGCAATGTGCTTGCCATTTGGATAAAAGCGCACAAACTTGACCAAATAAAGCCACCGAGTCCAAGTAAACTACATTCATTGACCATCGTTAGGCAAAAGAGATATACAAGACCACAAAAGTCATAGTCCCATGTTCTTACCAATCTTTGTTTTCAAATTTCATAAGGTTGTCTTTTCAAAACTTGTTCGTGTGCAAAAGTCTACAACCTTTCTGGTAGCGTTCCATTGTGCTGGACGCAAAAACTATGACTGAGTACTAGTATTAGTAATGCGTCTAGCCAACTGTAAGATAAACAACACACAAGCATGCAAGGGTTCTAAGGCTTTAGCTGTGCCTACCCTACTAGGGACTTCCATACGAAGCCATTGAACGAGGTGGGTGTTTGCCATTCTCCGTAAATTAAACTTAGGTATTACAGAATACTCACAAGTTAATATATACATATCCTCGATTTTAGGTCGACAAATGGATGTCTTCGAAATTTGAAAACATTCTTGGCGTATTCGAATCAATTTGTGCATCCTTCCATTCGCATACAAACCTACTGACGAAGCTACGAATGTTGTAACAACTGGTGATACTTTGTGGAGCTTGTGTCAATCAAGTATCGCGTAATACCAAGTGACGTTATTTTAGCTGTGATGAAATTCAGTGACGGTGCTTTATGTTGCAGTATAGATTCCTACTCTAAGGCACTAGACGTTTGTAAGCTATATAGTTAAGGATGTGAGGTTTGGTGACCCCCTCGGTAGTTTTGAAAAAGCGCGGAGATAGGTCAAAAATCATCATCCCTCTGTATCAATCATTACTAAATAAACACGAACGGCGTCACTGGTAGAGCTTTCAGTAGCGACCGTAGCGCTCCACACGCCTGAGCGAAATTCTTCTTGCCTATATCGAATATCTGTCCCGTTCATCCTCCATCAGATCCTCCTAAAATTGTCGAAATTCCGTCTACGCGAGATGGAGGTGGCGTGGGAAGCTGCTGCACAGTTTGAAGGGCAAGAATCGCGGGATGGATTCAATCCACTGGCAGGTGACAGGTTTTTGTTTGACCGTGCGACACAGCGCGAGTGGGAGGCTCGGTTGGGAAAACCATGGATAAAAGGACATAAATGCAGACATGTGTTTTGGGAATTAGAATTCTAATGTATGCTCAAACGGCGGAAACATCAACAATTAGGACAGGTGGACGAATTGATGAAAATCAAGACCTATTTCTTGATGTCGTGAGAAGACTTAAACGGTTCGGTGAATTTATCTGCAAGGACAACGTGGGGTTACTCTTAGCACTGCGAAACCTCCGACTTTAGAAGTACAGAAATTCTATCAGCAAAGTACTTGTTGGGAGACCATGAGACGCTTAGTGAAAGAGCATTCTCATCTTACAGAGCTAAAACTCACTTACGGCAGTTTAAGTGATAGTGGATTTGCCAATCTTTTTTTTATACCACACTGGCAGATCCAACCCATGCAGTAGAGAAACGGATGGACACATGAAGAATTACAGTGCTAGAGTTTGACACGGTCGAATCTCAACCTGAAGGGATATCGTATGTTGGTAGCACTGAGAGTGGAAAACTGCATTAGAAAATTTGCCAAGAAGTTGCTCGTTAATGCAGCACTTCGTCTTCCAGCGCTGCAGCGACTCTTTTTAGAGAATAACAGGCTAGAAGATGAAGAATTTTTTTGGCTCGTGGGCATACGAAGACCTCTGGCTTTACAACACCTCCGTGTTAATGACAACTTTTGTCGTCCAAAACAGTTGAAGCAATTTGCCGAGCAAGCATGGATGGCGTGCTGAATCTGGAACGCCTTGGGCTATGACAATTTGAAAATTCGTGACCCAGCAATACACGCCTTGTCACCAATGCTAGCTTCTCCAGTTGTTGGATCGACGTCGGTACTGACTCATTTGGACTTAAGCAGCTGCAGTTTTGGTCTCGAAGGCGTCACAAGTTTGCTGCTAGCGCTGAGGAACAACAAGACACTCACGCATTTGAATGTTGCATGGAATGTTTCGGCGTTGGGTTTGGTGGTATTCTGGCTGATTTTCTCGAGACTAACTCCACCGTCACGTACCTGGAAGCAGATAATGTTTATCTGACTCACGCTGGTGTATCTGCTCGGCTGTTGACAGCACTTGAGAGCAATTTTACGCTCACATCCCTATCGTTGGCGCGAAATCAGTTGCATAGTGATGGTTCCTTCGCAATTCTCGGAGCACTCACCAAACGAGCTCAAGTGAAGCCATTTGCGCTTGTCAACTTAAATGATAATCGAGTTGCGCTGGATGGGCGTAAGATGACAGCAGACATCTTCGAAAGCTTTATCAATGCTAATGGGGTGACACAAGCCGATAGCATACGTTCTGTGGACAGTACAAATGGAAGAGATGAAGTAAATCTCACGTCTAGAAAGCGCCAACAGAGTTGATAGCTCTGACAAGGACCAACGCTCTTCGCTTTCGCTGTGCGATCAAATCGTACCGATTGAAGAGCTGCTTCTGCTAAGTAATATCTTTGCTAGTTCCGGCAGTATGAATCAACGTGAATGCACAACGCTAATTAAGTCGATCCAATGCTGCGTAGGTCATCTAGAGCTTAGTCCCTGGATTGCCTACTCAATCTAAACGAAAAGGTTTTTACTCAAAGTGCATTAAAGAAGATTTCTTTCCGAGATCCAGTAAAATTTTGATCTAGTAGGGCGTGTGCTATCGTGCGGTCATTTTACTTGACAAACTCCCATTTGTTGACCTTAATCTTTGAAATACCGCTTGCTTCTGTCATGAGCTTCATTGTTAAGTCTCTTGACAATGTGCTTGCCATTTGCAAAAACTCGCCCAAATCAAACAAAGCCACCACTACTGTCTTGGCATCGTCCGAGTCCAACAAGTCGATCAGTAAACTGCATTCATTGACCATCGTCAGGCAAAAAGATACAAGACCACGCAGATATGGTTCCATCTTTTTTTCAAATACCATAAAGTAGTACAGTATCATAAAGTTGTCTTTCAAAATTTGTCCTTGTGCAAAAGTCCCCAATTCAGTGTTCATTCACTTCCTTCAACTCTTTGAATTCGCGGGAAAAAAAGCCGATTCCTATCAGGAAAACAAGCCCAGATACAGACAAGGGTTCTAAGGTTCCGCTGTGCCTACCCCTACGAGGGTCTTCCACACGAAGTTTTTTAGCTCTGTGTTAGAAGTTGAAGTTCTTCAAAACTACCGAGGGTTCATTAAACCGCACATCCTTCATCACACCCGACTATATAGTTGAAAAATGTCTTGAGTCGGTACAGTTGAGGAATCTACGCTGCTGTTTATTGTCACGTACATCAAGCACCGTCAGGAATTTCATGACAACTAAAATAATGTCCTTCGGTATTACCCGAAGTGTCGGAAACTAGTTTGAGAGGGCGCTGAATTGGACTTTTGCTTTTGAAGCAATGTGAACTCATTCGGTTGGTTAAATGGAATTATGACTTTTGTGGTCTTATATATCTTTTGCCTAGCGATGGTCAATGATTGCAGTTTACTTGGACTCGGTGGCTTTATTTGAGACAAGTGGGAGTTTATCAAGTAATTTAACCGCACGATAGCACACCATACGCTATGTAGTTTTGTGCTGCCACTCTACAATTAATATTTTACCGGTACATCAGTGACACTGGGTTGTTAGTTGACGGATGCTTGCTCCTCCCGTCGATTGAAAACCTTTACATTTAGATCAAGCTAGACGTGCTAACAATGTAGTGACAACGCTCTAGACGGCCTACGCAGCGTTGAATCGACTTAATTTGATTCATACATTCGCGTCGATGCCCACTGCCAAAACCATTATAGGTATTTAGCAGACGCAGCTCTTCAATCGGTACGATGTGATCACACAGAAAAAACGAACAGGGTGGTTCCTTGACAGAGCTGTCGTCATTTCTTTATTCGACAATGTTATTGTCGTCAAATAAGAAGTCTCTACAACTTCAGTTTAATTTCCACGGACTCCCAACCTCGAACAATGGCTCAAAGACGCGCAATAGTTCGTGTGGAAGTCCCTCGTAGGGGTAGACACAGCAGAACCCTTAGAACCCTTGCGTGCTTGTGTGCTTGTGTTTTTTTTCCACGGTTTTTTTCTATATACACAAGGAATCGGCTAATAAAATATACAAACCGTTGAAACGCATTTATTCAGTCTTTTTTTTTTTTCGTGTACAGAACAATTGGAGAGCTAAGAAAGAGTTGACGGGGACAGCAACCAACAACTTAAGCTCATTCAGACTTTTGTGGTCTTGTATATTTTCTGTCTAACGATGATTAATGAATGCAGTTGCAAAGACAGTTTATCTGATCTGGGCGTGTTTGTGCGCTTTATTCCAAATGGCAAGCACAGACTTGGGGTGAAGAAGATGGCGATGAAGTTCATACATTGAAGCAAGCGCTTCAATGTATTTCAGAGATGATGGTCAACAAGTGGGACTTTGTCAAATAAAATGACGGTATGATAGCACAACAAACGCTATGAAATTTGTGTTGACATACTACAACCAATTTTTTTACCTGTACATCAGTGACCCGTGTACTTAGTTGACGGAAGTTTGCTCGCTACTGGAACGCATTCGATGCGGTCTCTACGGAGGTGGGTGTGGCCTGGGCATTCCATTTGGCGGCCTGTACTACTGCTAAGTTAATCTGGACGAGTGGTACAAAAACACAGATATTGATCGGTCCGTTCGCGTGGAGAGACATGCGAATCAGAGATACTCTTTCCAACTTTTTTCGTGAACTCACGCAAGCCCCACATAAGCGTTATCGGTTGAAACCAATATAATTTATCTTAAAATCTAGCGTCAGTAGATTTGTAAGCAAATGGAAGGATGACGGCAGCTCCATAGTTTGATTCGAATGCGCCAATAATGTCCTCAAATTTCAAAGACATGCATTTAC
>MIQA02010121.1:4296-18289 GCA_001887855.2 Sclerospora graminicola | reverse complement strand
GATGGAGCAGCAGCAGCAGCATGATGTGACTGTGCAGGGACCCGTGACGGGCATCATTTATCCTCCGCCAGACATCCGCGCAGTAGTTGACAAGACAGCTCAATTTGTGGCGAACAATGGACGAGCATTCGAGAGCCGTATCGTTGGCGAGCGTATGTCGGCCAAGTTCTCGTTCCTACGGGATTCGGACCCTTACCACGCGTACTACGAACACAAAGTGGGCGAGTTCATTGCCAAGAACAAGGAATCAGAAAAGGATACTTCAGATCCTGAAGCGAAAAATGAGAAAGTAGAAGAGGAGAAGACAAAATCCCTGGATACAACGACCCAAAAGGCCGTCGAGGCAGTCGAGACCTCTGGTGAAGTTGTTGTGGAGAAAAAAGCAGTGCAAGATGTGACGGCCCAAGTGGCTAAGAAAGTGAAAGAAAAGAAACTAGAACCACCTCCGGAGGAGAAGTTCATTATAAAGCACCCAACGCTTAGCGCACTAGACCAAGAAATTATGTATCTTACAGCACAATACACGGCATTAAGTGGGAGCTCGTTTCTGTCAGGATTGGCCACGCGCGAGCAGCGAAATCCGCAATTTGACTTTTTAAAGCCAACGCATCCGCTTTTTACCTATTTCACAGCGCTCGTGGAGAGTTACACGCTGGTGCTAGCCAAGCAAGACGCGCAGATGAAGCGGTGAGAAAGAAAAAATGTCGCTAAATCCTAATAGTATTGCTTTGGTAATGCTTCGTGTTTGTGTTTGTCGGAATTTTTTAGCATAGAAGAAGGCATGGACCGCATGCGGGTGCTGGATCGATGTGTGCATCGAATGGAGTGGCAACGTAGCGAGCAGGAACGCAAAGACAAAGAGGCGGCAGAAAGCGATGCCGAGCGTCGCGCACTCGCACAGGTTGACTGGCACGACTTTGTTGTCGTGGAGACGATAAATTTTGACGACAATGATGATTTGGGTGCGTCTGCAGCTAGTGGCGACGGCGACGCAAAAGTATCAGATGATGAAGATATGGACATGGAAGATGAGGATGAGGATGATGAAGGTGACGATGATTCAAAGCCCGATATTAAGGTGGTTGAGGACTACGTGCCACAGGCCACAGCAGCCACAGTGCAGCAGCCATTGTTAAGTGTTGATGGTAAAACACTTTCATCTGCTGAGGCTAACGAACACATGCGCATTTTGTTAATGAACCCAAAATGGCGTGAGGAAACCCAACGTCACTTGGAGAAGCAGAAAGAAAGCTCATTTGCGGCAGGTTCAGCGATTGCAGACTCGCTTCGACGCTTTGCAACGAAGCGCGCCGATATATTTGCTTCGTCTGCTGAAGAAGAAGCGCGACTTTTGCAAGCAACGTCAGCGCCTACTACTGCTGCAAAACAGCAGCAACAATTAAAGCACGAGCAGATTTTGGAGGGAGATGCAGACAAACAAGAATACGAGTCTGTTTCAGGGGCGCAAATGACATTGTCGAGTAGCCAAGCTGAAGAAGGTCCAATGCCTGCAAGTGCTCCAATATCTCAACAGCCTCCAGGTTTGCCGGATCCGACAAGGTCGACACCCATGATGGGGACTCCGGGTATGATGGCTTCGGCTATTGGTTCCCTTGGAATGGCTCTTCCAGTCATGGGAGCTCCGGGCATGGTTCCCCCGCCAAATTTCGTAGTACCCGGTATGGGAGCGCCAGGGATGGGCCCCCCTGGATTCGTTCCCTCTGGAATGGGAGCTCCTGGCTTGGTACCTACGGGTGCTCTACCCCCTGGTGTTATTCCCCCACACATGCAAGCATCAGGTGCTGCTGTGCCACCAGGGGTCGGCAGTGGCCCTCCTGGTGTTTCCGGACCCCCAGGTGAAGATCTAGAACCAGCTGCGAAGAGACAGCGTACAGGCGGGTCGTCGTTGTTACCAGAAAGGGAATTTGCTTCCCGACATCCGGTATAGTTTGTTTGTTTTGTAGTAACATGGTGTGTTCATACTAACGCCACTTGCTCTGTCTGCGTGCTTTTACAGGGAATGGTGCAGCTAATTGTGAAAGTCCCAAACGATCCGGACAACAGTCAATGGAAACTAGAGGGACAGACATTAACCATTGAGCTGGATGTAAAGGACAACATGCGGACACTAAAAGAAAAGTTGATGGTAAGCATTATGCATTGTTGTGGCTATGCTCCATAGAAACTGACTGTTTTTGCAGGTCGAGTTGCAGAATATGCCGGTGAACAAGCAGCAGCTTAAGTTCTCGATGGGATTTGTCAAGGACACACTCACATGCGCGCACTACAATTTTGTAAATGGTACAGTGCTCGAGCTAAGTGTTCGCCAACGCGGTGGTAGGCGGTAGATTGGCCCCAAATGAGGCATGTAAAATGCCTGACACAATGGCAGCAATAGTAGGTGTCATGAAGTTGAAATGAGTCGTGGTGAAACATTCCTTGCTCAGCATAACTGGTATTGACACTCTACAGACGCTCATCCAGCTTCTCTTCCTTCAAGTCGATTTCTTCTACGCACTTAACCAAATATTGAAGCTCGACGGCATACTGTTTCGTAGACTCGAGGTCCCGTTCTTGGTCGTATACCTCGCCCAATGTCTTAATTACAGCATCAATGTCGTCCGAAACTTCCTTGCGGATTTCTTCAAGCGTGTTTCTGTTGGATGCTTCCGCGATTCGCTCCCTAAATAATTGGGTTCAACTGCTGTAAGTAAAAAAAACTAATCTATCCAGTCATTTGTCTCCTCTACCTGATCTCCATCGTCTTTGCCAACAGCTTTGGGTCTACTGCGGTGCTTGCACCCTCGCCGAGAGCATCGATTCCGTGTAGAGTCAACTATAATTAGGAATTCTAGCACATCAGAGCACAGCACAGATTGAGAATTAGGACCTACCAGATATTTGACGCGTGTGTTCGGTTTCTTTAGCGTCTTGTACGCATCGTTAACGACCGCGGCATTGGTAGCTGACAGCTCCTTCTCAAACTACACAGGAGAAAGAATTGAATGAAATAACGTCCAAACTTTGGTGATTTTTTTTGGGTCACACACCTCTGACTTGGAACCGTACAGATCCGGATGCAAGCGTTTTTGCAAACTCCAGTACGTTTTCTCAATACTGCGCTTCTCCAATTTAAAGTTCTTGGGGCTACGATTCACGTAAACCAAATGAAAACCGTTAGCTACGCGCCCTCAAACACAATTCTAGTCATTGTATACATTTGAAATATATCAAAAAAGTCACAGTGGCAATTCTTATGGATTGGCTGAATGGCGTCGCACGTTTTACAAAAAAACGAGCAGCAGTCTGTCCCGTGATGGCAATTCCAACAGTCCGCTGCAGCAATTAGCAAACTTAGTCCCTCGCAATCTCCTCTTAAAAGCCACCAACACCTACGTTTTACGTCTTCTCTGGCTGAAAGAATGTCGTCTTCAAACTTTTCTGCGACCTTAACGAAAGTACGCATCAGTCGTTGGGCTCTCGATGTGCGCTGAAAGCCTCGACTCAGGAACTCTCTCAACAGCATTGTGGAATTAAAATGTATTTATAAATATAAGGGGAAACACTAAGGGCACCGCATAAAATTGATTTGGGCACCATATTCGGACTTAGTCGAATTAAATCGAATTTATTTCACGACATACTGACTCTATCGCAAAACCTTGTACTATAGATTCTCGACGTATAATGACAACATGTGCGTTTGAAAGAAACGAGGACGCGAGTCTATTAAAAAATATTATAAACTTAGTTACCAAAAATTCACTACTGTAATGCTATCATGGTTTGCATACGACCAATTAACGCTGTCATCCGCTGTGGTACTTTGTTCCCAGACCACAGACCAGTTAGGACTTCGTACTGAAGACACCCTTTTATAGTTTGCTTCGATCATCGATGTGGCAAAACAAATGCTGTTCGTGTTAAAATTACTTAAATTGTAGTCAAGTTGGCAATAAGTCGAAGAAGGTTTTAACTTTCGCAGCAAATTATCAATTTCTCTGGTTGTTGCAGGCTAAAAAACGTTTAACAATAAAACCAACTATCTCTAGCAAATGTGTTTTTATATCAGTCAATCTTAGTTTATCGAGTCCTGGAATTTGATCTTTTTAAGCCGTCCCTCCTTTTTTAAGCTATCAATACTGCAATCTGCATCAGGCGAGTTTTGCAGTTGAATATACTCATAGTTGACAAAACTGGCAAGAAATTCTGAGAAAGCTTGCTGAGCACGGAATGCTTTCAGGTGTTAATAAAGCTAGTTGGAAAGATAAAAGAATAGATTAGGTAGATTAAGATGACATTTCAGATAATATAGCAGATATGCTAAACAAGAATAAGAAACGGGCAAAAAAGTAGATTGCTTTCGGTGGTTATGCCTGCTTAAGCAAATAGGAACTAATTATGCTAAACAAGGGTCATTGAAAGCTTTTTAGAGAAAAACAAGTTATAGTAGATTATCTATCCCTACTCTATTTATAGCATATTTATTCTTCCAATTAAAGTGTTCTTCTGAAACAATGATTACACACATTCTTGTACGATGGTATCGAATGAGTAGATAAGTACAAGTACTATTATAGCTGCAATCGAAACGAGTGGTAACGTTCCTATAAGTTTTGGGAAACACTAAGGGCACCGCATAAAGTTGATTTGGGCACCATATTCGGATTTAGCCGAGAGTATAGTGTAAATATAAATGAAAAAGATGGACGCAATTATCTTCTTTAATACTTGTGCCAAAACTTATAGGAACGTTACACTCGTTTCGATTGCAACTATAATAGTACTTGTACTTATCCACTCATTCGATACCATCGTACAAGAATGTGTGTAATCATTGTTTCAGAAGAACACTTTACTTGGAAGAATAAATATGCTATAAATAGAGTAGGGATAGATAATCTACTATAACTTGTTTTTCTCTAAAAAGCTTTCAATGATCCTTGTTTAGCATAATTAATTCCTATTTGCTGAAGCAGGCATAACCACCGAAAGCAATCTACTTTTTTGCCCGTTTCTAATTCTTGTTTAGCATAATCTGCTATATTATCTGACATTTCATCTTAATCTACCTAATCTATTCTTTTATCTTTCCAACTACCTTTATTAACACCTGAAAGCATTCCGTGCGCAGCAAGCTTTCTGAGCATATTGTGATTTTTTGGGTGCAACATCTAGGACGCCCTGTTAATTCACATCTATTTCTTACTCTGTTTTGCGCAGAATTTCTTGCCAGTTTTGTCAACTATGAGTATATTCAACTGCAAAACTTGCCTGATGCAGATTGCAGTATTGATAGCTTAAAAAAGGAGGGACGGCATAAAAAAGATCAAATTCCAGTACTAGATAAACTAAGATTGACTTGCATAAAAAAACATTTGCTAGAGATAGTTGGTTTTATTGTTAAACGTTTTTTAGCCTGCAACAACCAAAGAAATTGATAATTTGCTGCGAAAGTTAAACCTTTTTCGACTTAATGCCAACTTGACTATTTCTCGTCATACAATTTAAGTAATTTTAACACGAACAGCATTTGTTTTGCTACATCGATGATCGAAGCAAACTATAAAACGGTGTCTACAGTACGAAGTCCTAACTGGTCTGTGGTCTGGGAACAAAGTACCACAGCGGATGACAGCGTTAATTGGTCGTATGCAACCATGATAGCATTACAGTAGTGAATTTTTGGTAACTAAGTTTATAATATTTTTAATAGACTCGCGTCCTCGTTTCTTTCAAACGCACATGTTGTCATTATACGTCGAGAACCTATAGTACAAGGTTTTGCGATAGAGTCAGTATGTCGTGAAATAAATTCGATTTAATTCGACTAAGTCCGAAAATGGTGCCCAAATCAATTTTATGCGGTGCCCTTAGTGTTTCCCTAATATAAACACCAAATAAATTACATGGAAACAAGTGCAAACAGGATACTTTAATGCTTGTAGATACCATAATGTTTGACTCATTTAATAAGAAGAGACAGCATCTCCACTTCCACATAAATTCCTGTGACTATGTTCTTCTCCTTTTTGTACTTTTCAGCGAACGGAACCCTTATGGTGTCTATCTGGGGCTTAAGCGTGCTTGAAGGACGTCTATAGGAAGCCAGGAATGCTACGACGAAAGAGCATCGTGAGCCATCATGAGGAAGGAAATGCATTGATAAAGAGGGCAGAGCAGAAAAGTACAAGTATCATTATCGCTCAGGGTGGGTGAATGTCGTTAATGAAACCAACTAGCATGTTCTTCGCATTAAGGAGATGAGTACGTGACAGTCAGAGAGCCTTCGGCTGACTTCCTGCTGATATGCTTCATTGTAGTGGAGAATAAACAAGCTTCACACGTTTCGATGGCTCTGAGTTCAAGTATGAACAAGAGATTGATCAAATAACACAAGAAATCACGGATGAGTTTCGTATTGCCGAGAAGGAAGTATGGCGAAAAGTCACCGCACCGGAAAGTTCTCGGTCGCTGATGCCAAAACTAGACAATACGTGCAAAGGTATGTGTACTGGATGGTGATATACGTACTGGTGAATTATTGGCACATTTGTCTCTGATTAGAGCATTAGCGATCCAGCTGCAGACACTGTCGGGCGAGTTTCGGAAGTCACAGAAGACATATCTTCCGCTGTAATAAAGAGGACCCCATCGAATTCAATTTTCTTGCAGAGAATGAAGCCAAAAAACCGACGCAGAGGGGCTTATATGGTTTGTTCATCATTAGCCGCTGTATGTGCCTGAAAATCTTTTTTTACCACGCATACTTGTACCACTTAGGGATATACACAGGCGCAGATTACAGAGTTCGCGATTACCGAAGACGTTATCAACGAACGCGATCAGGAAATTCAACGTATTGCCACGTCCATCACGGAGTTGGCCACAATATTTAGGGAACTTGCCTTGCTTGGCATCGCCCAGGGCACGGTGTTTAACGCTTCATGAATGTGGTATTCCAATGGTACCAACAGTTGCTTTTGTACGAATCCACAAACGGCATGTCTTACTTCGTCTAGAAACCCATCATAGTCTGGCTCCCACCGCTCCAAACGAGCACCACCATGCTGATCCATCAATGGGTCGTCTTGAAGCATACTAGTTTTGAGTTCCCTCATCTTCCTAAATACCATATTTAATACCATTCGAGCTTTGCGCTTCGACATTTTGGCGTGTCTATAGCCGAGGCCGATCTGTGTAAGTGCCAACACAAACGACTCACAACCACGTAAATCCTCGTGCTCAGGCGCTGTAAAGATTTCCGGAACGAGCGGCAACGCATTCAATTTGTTACTATGAGCTAAACAGGATCATTCCTGGCGATCAAACCCTTAACAACGACGAGATACGCCGATAAAAAAAAGCTCTTGTAACAACAGTATGGCTTGTATCCGTCGTGGTCCTAAAGGTACAGGTGCTACCAACGCGGCCGTCTGTCCAAACAAAACTCCTTCGCAAATGATACAAGTGGAAACCGACCGCTTAAAAAGAGTGAAGACTTACCAGAGCCGGGATAGCCCATTACAAGGGTAATAGGGCTTAGCACGTCACTGGTGTTGCGCAGAACTTATTTGGGTACTGCATGCTTTTTGGTCGACAGCTTGACTAAATGTAAACTCCCCCTTGCGGTGTCCAGCCTCTTCGGCCTGCCAAAACGGCAAATTGGTTTAGTGTGTTGGATCGGCATTTTAATTTCAATTAGCTCTATTTCATAGCTTATTGATCCAAGTTTTAAAGGTGTCGAAACTCTGTTTTTAAAACTCTAAAATAGAAAGCAAGATTTCTGCAAGCCACAATACCCTTGGGACAAATAACGGATCAGGTTCTGCATTGAGTCGGTCTACTACGCATCTGTTGTATCTTCTCGCGGATGTTGGCGGTGCTGGTGATGATTCAAATATGCACTGGATACAGATTTGTAGTCGTATACCCTCCTCCCTGGATTCGACATGCCGTCGTTCATACACCGTCACCGTTTCCCGTTGTGCTATCCCTTGTGCCCATAAGAATTTCTCAAGTTCTTGTGGTGTTTGCTTCCAGTCCTCAAAGATAAAGCGATTGCGTAGTTGTCATAACCACGCCAGGGCTATACCGCAAAAAAAAAAACACACCATAAGCAATGAAATTGACGGTCAAACTCTGACGTAGCGACCCCATGATGATTCATCATTGCCTCCACGTTCCTTTCCCCGACAGCAGGTACTGACCGAATTACGATACATCGCTTAAAGTCATCCAGCCTCTCCAGACTTATTTCTTCACTACACCAATGACTCAATCGTTTTTTTTTCAGATTGCTTAAGCTATCCAACAACACCAGAAGATGTTCCATATCCGACCTAGCGTTTACGCAGTGTGGGTCATTGGACATCTGGGATCCTGGGGCCTTCGGCTGTATAATGTATTTAACTGCATTGTCGTTTGTCTGTATAAAAATCAGAGCTGGTTGTCAGTTAGAATATTATTGTGTTGGCAAACCTTTTTCGGCGATTGTTCTTGAATATATCGCCACCATAAACCTGAGTCCCGCCTGCTCTTCCACTTACTACTGTGATAACACTGCTTGAAATATTTTTCACTGCCGCCGAAAGCTTCCAAAAATCTATCCCCTCATTAAGTGGCCACCCGATCTTGTGCAGAGAGGGGTGTGATTCACACACCACCGTCGTTAGAACTTTTACTTGTTGTTGCTGTTGTATGAATGGATCCCAATAGATACCACCTGCTGTTTGGTGTAGGTGAACTATCCTAGAGTTTACCTTGCTTTCCAGAAAAAATATTGTGCTAATACATTTGGACATCTGAAGAGCTTGATGTGTGGAGGGGATCCAGTCATCTCTCCTATCTCTATTCTCGGTGAGGCGAGAACGATAGCTGCAACCCATCTCGCTAGTTTCGCCCTAGTATGTGAAAGCACCAGTGTAACTGGAACCTGCCAAACAAACACGTCAGTACTTTGACGTAATATTTGGAGGGAGTGAATTGTCATTTGCTGTATGCGGTCATATTTTCCATGCGATAATGGCTCTGCGCGTTCTTCCCGGATCCACGGATTTCCAGGCCAATTATATGTGCCCCAAAAGGCCGCATAGTGTGGGGGCATTAACTGATGATGTGGTACCTCAGTGAGATCAATACGCACTTGAAGAATATCCAGTGTCTTGAGTCCTTGAGACCTTGTCCCTGGATTGACTTCTAATTTAGGCAGTAGATATGGGAGATAAGAGTTGACATATCCCTTCAACTGTTGAAGTTGCTCATCCGAAGGAGCTAACCATTGTCCCAACTCCGCCTGAAGAGTCTTTGTGCTAGCTGACACCTGAAACGCCGCCCCGCTTGTGAAAAACCTCCTTTCTTCGATGGGATCATTACCCGTTCAGCTCCCCGATCCTGATTAAACCTCCACGACATCCAAGCTTGTTGGTAAAGGTCTGGTTTGCCAATTAACCACATTGTTGCTGCTTTAGTTCGTTGTACCCGTAATACTAGAGGTAACGAAATTAGATCAAGCCTTCATGCTCCTCTCGGAGTATACAAGAGCGTTGGTGAGATCTTGTGTTTAATCCGCATACCCGATGTCGTTTTGGTCCCTTTTCTGAAGATGAAAAAGGTGCTTGATGATGTAATTCGGGGGTCAAAAACACGATTTGTGAGCATAATAGCTGGATCAACGATCGCGTTAAATCCGATTACTCGATCCATTACGGATGTACCACAATTCACCGCAATACTTAGCCTCCGTTGAATCTGGCGTATTCTATGAGCCCAATTACGTTTCGTTAAATTTCCTATGCCTATATCATACCCCAGGTACCTTACTGTTTCCCCTTGTTGTATAATTGGGATACCGTTCCATTCCGAGAGCTTGGGGGGTGCTTGTAATAACAAAAATCTGCTCTTCTGGGGTTGGACGTGTAAAACCTGCAATTCTGCCGATCTGTTGTACCACCTCTATTGCATGTTTGGTTTGGTCCGCCTTCTGGAGGAAGATGGTAGAGTCGTCTACAAAAGCAGAAAACTGATGCTTCCTTCCCGATCGGTCTTGACTGATCGTGATGCCCTCCAATAAGGGGTGTTGAAGAAGGGCTAACGGCAGGGGCTTGACAGCAAGAATAAAAAGCAATGGTGCTAACGGGCATCCCTGACGAATACCAGAGGTAACTAACAATGGTCTGGAAAGTTGATCATTAACCAGAAATTCCGCTGTCGTACCTTCATGCAACCTCCGTATCAGATCAATAAATGTTGTATGAAAACCGAATTTTGATAATACTTGATACAAATACTGACGGTCGACAGTACCGTAGAAGTCTAAAAATGATATTCCAGGAATTTCCTCGTAATTTTGACTGGTTGTGCCATTAATATTCACAGTCTTTAAAACCGCGATTGACATCGCCACTGCTTTATCCATTTGCCTGCCTGAAACAAAACCCTGTTAGGTATCCCCGATAAGTTTGTCAAGGAATCGCTGTAATCTGGTCGCAAGGATTTTGGCCAATATTTTGTAACTGGTTTGTAATAAAGATATTGGTCTGTAGTCAAGCGCATTATTTGAATCCCCTTTTTTTCGTAGCGGGATTACTAAAGTTTTTTTAGAAACGATCGTTAAAACTCCATTATAAAGAGTCGTTAATAGAGGGCTGAAAATATCATCGAAATCTTTATATAGATCATTACTCATGCCATCTGGACCGGCCGCCTTTCCACGATGAAGACTCCGGATTGCATTATGAACATCCATTTCTACTATTGGCGTCATCAGGATTTGATTCTCTACATCCGTAACTAACCTCTCACGTGGTACAGTGAAGAAATCAGTCAATGTGTGCTCCAGTTCATCATCCAATATTTCCTTATCTTCTCGACTCAAAATCGTCGCCCACGTTTGGGCAAATCGATCCGGGATAGATGTCTGAGCAGTAAACGGCTGATCATTATTTGATTTTATGTCCGTCGCTGACTGGTATTTATCCCAGATCGATGTCTTTTTGAATAACCATTTGAGATCTTGCGTCGACCAATGTAGCCATCGCCCACGTCTTGCTTTAATATCCATTTCAAGTGCTACAGCAGTGGAGTTAACGAGTTGTTGTCGCGTCCGTCCATTGCTGCGTAAAGACTTCGTTAACAGTCTCACTCTTCTTTTCCGACGTCGAGAAGCGTTTTTATGGAGGGTGGATAAGATATCTTGACATGCACTGACATATTTATCCCACCCTATATTGACTCCAGACACTTTCGTTTGATAAGCGATAAGGTTATCTGTTAGCTCCTTCTTGATTTGAAAGGTGGCTGATCCAGGAATGGATATCTGGGACGATAATTGTAACGCTTTGAGAAATCTTCACTAGTGTCTTTAAGGACTAACATAACTTGGGCATGGTCGGAATATACCGGAGGTTCACTTACTTGGAGCCATTGCATCCACGAAGCCACAGGTCGTGATAGATAGAATCAATCTAGCCTGCTTGCTTGCGATCCTCTCCAGAAAGAAAATGGTCAGTTGGGTCCAAATTCACGTCTAACATGCCTGAGTCCAATAATGTTCTGGCATCTGTTAAATTGAAACTTTCTACCAAATGTGTTAACGTTGCACTTTCCGTTTTGTTCGTTCTGTCCCCCCTACTGGATCTAGGATAGGGGATTATTCTCCGCAATAAAAATCCCCGCAAATTATATAGGTAGACTGTTTAGAACGTAAAAGGTTCCTCATAATAGTGTAATATGCCTCTCTTTTGTGGGGATCACTAGATGGTGCGTAGACGTTGACCAGTATCAAGGATTTTCACTTAGTTGATAAGTGGCGGTTAGTCCAATTCGCAACATTCCACGGGATAATCGAATCAACTATTTCCAGATGGACCAAGAAAGCTACACCTCCTCCCATACCCACCCGGATGCTCCAGTAGGACAAAGTTTTCCCATGCGCTGCCAATCCCCACATACGTTCCCAATATAATGAATATTTATTCGCTTCATCTTGCGAGGTGACATATGTTTCTTGTGGGAAAAGTACATGAGGATGTTGACCGGTTGGACAATATCGTCAAGCTGAAAACCACCTCTTGATATCCTCTTCCTCTTTTTTAAAACCTGAGTAAGCAGTTTTAGTGTTGAACGGGCGGTGGTATTATGGCGTGTAAGGTGGTTTGGTCTGAAAAATGATTTCTGAATCAGACGGTATTTGTCCATCGACGATAAGTCAAAATAGTAATTGGAAACTGTTTGATGGACAACGGAAGTGCAGTACTGAGTAGGGCCCCCTTCATCGTCAGGGTCCACTTCTTCGTCCCATTCAATACCAGTTAAAAGTTCTTGTTCCTTCTGATGCATATATAAATACGCTTCAATCCCTGCCTCCGAACTTTTCTTTTCGATATTCTTGACACATAAAGCATAGTCTGGAGTTGTCGCCGTTACTCTAAAGTGGCGAAGCCGTTGAGTGATGATTGTGTCAGTGGGATGCGAATCTTCCCCAAGAAGCGCAGCCAATTGCTCTGCATACAAATATGCGCATAACAATGACTTGGCCAGTGAAGCTACCATATTTGGGGCGCAGCACTTAATGAACTTATGACCCCCATAATTTATAGATCATAATCGGCTCCACTCCTGGGAACTGTTGATTACCGCCAGGCGGTGGGATCTGGCTTAGCGGCTAGTAATCTTTGTTCCCATTGTGCAAACCATAATGCTTAAATATTTTCCATTCCATTGCGTTTCCCTTTATCCACCATACTCCGCCAGCATTGATATCTCCACGACATGGTAGGTAGCACCAATACTACCGATGAGAGACCTTCCAGTATATATGCTGCTCCTTCAAAAGTTTTAAGGAATCGGAAAATCCAGTCACGCTCCTGAATAGCAGCTTTACGTCATACTTCGGTAGCTGCATCCACGTGAGGAAATACTAATGTTGTGTGTTGCCTCCATTCCACCTCTAATGCCATCCATGCTTGTTGCCAAGTTCCACGGTGATGACCGAACTCTCCGTTGTGATTCTCATCTGTATTAAAATCATCAATCAGCTTCCTTTTTATTGACATATCCACATCTTTATCAATTTCCTGTTGACTTTCCGCGTTATCGCGTATACAAAGTCGTTTCGCTCGATATTTACTACCATGTGACTACAATTGTGAATCTTGAGAAGATTTATACTCAGATTCTTCAGTTTCAGAGGAATCCAGTAAGAGAGGTTCCTCCCCATCTAGTCCGTCACGCCATACTTTATGTTGCAGTGGTGTAGTCGCTCTCAGAAATTCTTCCTGAGATGCGAACACCCACGGTGGCTCAGATGACTGACTGTCGGAGGGGTACTCCGTCCATCCGAGTCATGATCCGATCCGGCATCCGGCCGGCTGGATCGGTCACTTCCATCACCTTGGTCGTGACGACTTGATGATCCAAGTTAAAAGCTCCCTTGTGTACCCGTCAGCACTGGCGGTTGCGCTCTCTTGGTAGACTCTAGTGCGAAAAGTGTAAAGTCCGTCGAATAAGGAGACGAGGGTTAGGACTAGGGGTAGCTCCTGGGCGGAAATCTACACCGGGGAGCTTGACTGGCAATATACTTGAAGTTTGTCTACTACGACGGCTGGACCGAGAATAAATAATCGATCGGCCAGCCAAACCAATGACAATGAAGGGGTAAATCCAAACGTGAACGTAAAGGCGAATCCAAATATAACTCCATAATTTTCCACAGAAGACCAAAATGTTACCACTTCCCGATACTTAATATAACCGTGTTCAAAACACGGGCGACTTGAGGCGAGTATACGCAACGCCGCGACTCCCGGTCAGGGGGCTTCCGGTGGGTTACTTTAACCTTCCCCGGGCAAACCAATAACAGCAAGAGGGGACCTTGTTAGCCCTCTGCCGTGAACCAATAAAAGCGACTTGTGTCTAAGAACGCGAAACGTATACTGATTTATCCTATATCCAATACTCCCTTTTGTGTAACCTACCCCAAATAGCCCGGCTG
>MIQA02010120.1:0-18280 GCA_001887855.2 Sclerospora graminicola | reverse complement strand
AACTCTGCGACGGAACAGTTTAGATCAGGTGCTGGGTTCAAGGTAAAGTGCAATTCTTTTGTGGAGTATCTTCCTACTGGGAGCAAGTAAAAGGTCCTTGTTGGATTGGGATATGACCCAAAAATCAAGAAGGATGTCGCTGACTTACGTGAGTTGGTACACAAGTGCTCATTAGAATACGAGGCAGAGCGACGTGGGTTTGCTGGGAGCAAGCGTGCACGTGAGGAGAATGAGGAGTCAAGCGATGTTGATGAGGGTGTTTTGAAGAGCACCGTGATAAACGTGCGCCTCGGCACTAAGTGCAAGGTTCATGTTGGTGAAGCAGTCAAGGCGGTCAAGAAACAGGTGGAAGGCAAGTCTTTAAAAGGAAGAACTGTAAAATCGTTATCTGGTTGTGGGAGCGTGGTGGTGACCACCTCAAGCGCGACTGTCCAACACTGAGCAAGAAAGTACAAGCAACGTCTTCTGGAGGCAAGCAAAAGTCAGCAACGGGGAGGCAACGCTACCTGCTACTGATAAAGAAATTTCTGCCGGAACGTCAGAGATGTGTGACGGTGAATGGTCGTTTAAAACTGCTATATTGCGCAGCATTCCGGTCATGTATTTATCTGAAACAGACCGACTTATTGTGTGAGTGTGATAGGACGTTACATGTGAATGAGCTATTGAACCAATCCAGGCGAGTTAGTGGGTGTCGAGGAGCTCGTGTTTTAAAGAAAATTGTATAATTAAGAATATTGTTGAAACGGCGGCTGGACCGGTCAATGTAAATAAACCCGTCGAGTGTCTAGTGGGTCGAAGGTGATTGTGACGAGTTTGAGATGTGTTGTCAATGCTTGGAGTGACCGAGAGGCACATTGAGAGCTGACTAGCATTGTCTTGATAAAAGTGATGTGGTTTAAGACGAGATGACAAGAAACCATGGGATCGCGAGTAGTCACCAATATTTAAGAAACACAATTTCTTATTTTTCTTCAGAAACCAGGAATCTTTTTTTCTTTCTCAGAATGACATAGAGCGCATGATCAAGGAAGCAGTTGAAGGAGGGGGTTTCAACAGAAAGGATAAGAGGCTTCGCACTATCATGTACAAATTTGATTGTGAAGAGTGGCTCTTGGGCCGATGACCTGTTTCACCGCTGGCGCTCAAGATGAAGGCGGAAGTGCGGCCATACACGTGCAAAGCACGCACATACCCTCATCAGTATATGGCGTTACTAACTCAAAGAAAAATTGGTGAAGATTGGGTGGGTGTTTGAAAATCCCAAAAGCCGGTGGTCTTGTCCAGCTTTACCAGTAAAGAAGCCTGATTGTGACAACAACTTCCGCCAGATGAATGACTATAAGCCAGTCAACGCTCAGATAGAGCCAATGGCAGGTGTCATGTCTAAACAACAAAGGTGACTAGAGCGTGTTAAGATGCCTTTTGCTTTGGTCTGTTGATTTATCAAGGCTATTAGCAACTGCCCCTTCAGAAGAGTCATGAGGGTCTATCATCTATGCAACACAGGAAGATACTATCGCAAGAGGTGCGGAGCAGCATTGTATTTTCAGTCAACGATCGAGCATGTTCATACATTGCTGTACAAGCATATATTGGTGTGGATAGATGATATGCGAATGATGTGGATACCTACCTCGAGAAGATGACCGAAATGTTGGAGATTGTCGACAGGTTCGAATATAAGCTGAATGCCACGAATCGCAGGTGCACAAACGTGAAGTAAAGTGGTGTGGTAAGCGGATCTCTGGTGAAGGTGAGAGTCATGATCAAGGACGGATCCAAGCCCTGACAGAGGTACCAGACACCAGAAATGCTGGTGAGCTGCAGCAGTTTGTGTGTTCAAAGAATTGGATACGTGACAGTTTCGTTGATATGCGACCGTTGCAAGCCCGGTTGGGTCGGGCGCTAGCCAATTCGTCGAAGATTAAAACATCAGCTATTCATATGTCACTGGATGAGCTTGAGAAGGTGGCCGTCGATAATGTAAAGATAGGACTAGCGCATGCGGCTAGGCTAGTATTCCCAAATCAGGAAGATGAAATGTGCCTAATAACCAACCGATGCTTCAGACATTGGCTGGACGGTCATTGTACCCAAGTGGTCAAGTGGAATGACCAAGCCAGAGTGGAAGAGCAACAGCATGAGCTGCTGGTGTGTATGAGAGGTATGTTTACAGGTTCCCAGAAGAATTGAAATGTGATATATCCAATTATCAGTGCTCCAAGCTCAGCTACCTGCTCATGCGGCCGCAAGAAGTCAGAATGTTTTGCGTTCACCGCAATCTAGTTCACTTGTTTGCGCCAAGTGTGGAAGTACTAAAACGTGTGCGTAAGCAATTGCTACGAGCAATGTGCCTAATAGAGTATAGGTACACAATCGAGCACATTGATGAAGGCAAGAATGTATTGGCGGATATGGTCTCCAGACGGGTGGCCCGGAGAGAACCCAGCACAGCGACGATCAAAAGCATCACACGGAAGCGGGCAAGGAAGGAAGCGGAGGCTGAGCCCCCAAAAGTACGACCCAAGTATGTGATTAGACCGTTCGATCATGGATTAGTCAAGTCGGCCACACTGAGTGACATTGCGAAGGCTCATTCTATACATTGTGTAGAGCGACCACATCGCGTTGAACGCGGTAAGCACGTCCTTTTGATGGACGGTGACACAATCTGGATCCCTACCTAAGCGACGGAATTGATACAGCGACTGATGGTGATAGCACACTGTGGACCATAAGGTAATAGGGGACGCGATGCGCTGATCGAGATTTTTGAAACTTCGGTTCAAGGTAAGCAACCTACGACGTGTGGTTGATAGATTCCTCTCCGGTTGCCTTATGCGCAGGCATGTGAGAGGGGGGTGGGTGGTGCCAAAGCCCTGGTACATCTGGGGTATAAGACCTGCAGGACGAGCTAGTGGCAGTTGGTAGCTAGAGGACGTGGTGGTTATGTGCCCCTTAGACGGCCACGGACCACGATACGAAGGTCAGTTATTAATTATCTCTTTATTATACAATCGAGGTTTACCAGGAAGCGCCAGCTTCCGTGTGCGGTTTCCTGAACATATTACACTTTTTCCCGACGATGACACAGAATATGTTTGATGACTAGCATATAATGTGGTTCTTCATGTATTTCTAATCATAGTCATGAATGGCAAAAAAGTCCAGCCAATAATAAAACGATGAGGAAGAAAAAAGCTCTCTGTGCATTCTAATCACCCTTCATCTTCTTGTTCTACTACTGTTAGTACCTATCAGACCCAAAGAAGACAAGTGATAGAATCTTTCGTCTTATTGTTGGTGCTATTTGTTGAATTTGTGTCTTTTCGATGAAACCACGAAAATGGATGAAAATTGTGCGAGACCGTCATAGTGCATATTGGGATAGTCTAATATAGGTTATAAGTAATTTCGACAGGACAACTTTTAATACTATAAAATATATATCACTTTTACTTTTACGCCTAAAAAACACCGGATAGAGTCAGCGCCGTCGGACTGACCGACGACTGGCACTGCACTCCCAAGGAACACCGACAAACAAGTGAACACTAATACGTTTACGAGTTGAGTGAATTACGTTTTTATTGTGAATTAACTATTTTCGCACGTGGGGACTAGTGTTTGGGTTTTAGCAGGTCCAAGCACTTCATTACGTTTCTTGTGGAGTTTCGTGCAGGTTTACGTACTCTCAGTGGAATCTCGTTGTTTTGCAACACTATTATCAACAGAACAAGAGCCCACGT
Organism: Sclerospora graminicola; assembly: GCA_001887855.2. Classification (NCBI taxonomy): domain Eukaryota; phylum Oomycota; class Peronosporomycetes; order Peronosporales; family Peronosporaceae; genus Sclerospora; species Sclerospora graminicola. The sequence goes on along the minus strand of MIQA02010120.1, from coordinate 14,528 downwards.
GTGAGGAGAAATGATACATCTTACAAAAAATTGAGTCAGACATATGAGGAATCAATATGTCTACAATTTCGTCTTCATCAATGCCAGCAACCGAGTTGCTTTAGGCTGGGCTCAGACGTTTCTGGAAAAGCGCTTTGCAGTGATATACAATCCTGCTCTTGAGCTTGCCTTTGCATGGACCCTTTCTTCGACGATATGCGAGAACTTTTAAGAATAAATACAGCGATGGCTTGTTAGATTTGTGGCAGGGTTTTTGTGGAGCCAGTTTCAGAAGCCACTGAAGTCACTCAGTCGGAACGAAGAGCTCTACGGCCTTCTTCTAGGAGAATTCTCTAAGAGGTACTGTGTGAGGAGACCCGATGACGATGACATCTACTGCGCATCAAGCAGATCCGGTCGCAGGCAGATGATGTGTATCCCAACCTAGCTCCATTTCTCATCCAGCTTCAATTAAAATCAACCGGTTTCCAGAGGCGAACGGAATCGTAAGACGTTCTAGCAAGTTCATTGAGCCGTTTGAGAGCGAACAAGCAGCGATAACATTCAATAGTGAAGAGTTGGTCCGGAAAATCAAGGTTTCAGAGATTGTGCGCCGCATACCTTTTTGACTCGACTCTATCAAATCAAGGAGGTCCTAGATAACATCTCTACTGCTGTACGCTTACGACCGCTACAACTAGTAGCATTATGTCAGGGACGGTGAGCAAGAGGCCGATGGCAATGAAGGCAATACGATGAAGACTTTGAAGACTAATTGTTCATCTCCATGGACTTGGAAAGGTTGTCGGAAAATCCAGACTCATGCCAGATTGTGAACGCTTCGGTGTCTTATCCTGCCTCTAAGACTAGACAAAAAACTTTACTGTGTCTAGTAGCTTAACGACTAGACTGGGGTTGAAGTAAAGATAACAGACAAATACTGAGGTGATTTAATCTCGCCGCCTTCCAAGTAGCCAGGACAGGCACAGACAGGATTGATTTAATTCTCCAGCGCTAGGCATCACTTCAAGAATCCGTTGCAGAGTAAAATGTGATGTATAGTCACTGAAAGATGTCGTTGCGCAGACAAATTCTTCTATCAGCTTCCGCTGCACTTCGACACCACTTGACTCTTGTTTCCGAAAATGACAAAGTCAAAAGGGGGATCCAGTTATCAGAACGTTTAATGGGTGGTCCCGGCCCATCAGTTCCTGTTCGGTCCATAACATGTTGGTCATTTCTTCTTCTGTAGCCATTATTAAATAATGATGAGTCATAATATACACCTATGCAGTATTATTATTTATGACAGACTCGGAGACTCAGGAGAAGGATGTTTTACTTGCCTCGCAACGTTTTGACTAGATCAATGTCGAGATCATCTGCGCCGTGTGCAAACTCCGCTCGTAATGCTGCGGCCTCCGCCCGAACCTTATGCAGTATTTTTTACATGTAGTGCAAGGTCGACCAACGAGTCTATGCGAAGCGGAACGCTGCCTACATGCGCTGAGATTTTTTCTAGCAGAGTTGGTCGAAGCGTTGATTAACAAAATGTATTGTGCGAAGATGCTAAGTGGTACATTTCTTCAGAGCAAACCTTGTTGACTGGGTTATTGTATATACATATGCTGTTTTAAGACACTTTCTCTTATCATGTACTATACTGAATAAGTTTTTTGCCTTAACCCGAACAATACAGGCATCCGCTCCTAATGGGTTATGGAAATGATTGCTTTTGTCAGTTATTAGATGGGAAGAAGTGTATATTTTACAAAAAAAATAACTTTCACGAACTTAATATCATTTGGTAAATGTCTCTAAAAAATAACTTTCACGAACTTAATATCATTTGGTAAATGTCTGGCCCTGCCGGTTTTTATTAGACTAAAAGATATGGATGCGCTCACGTTTTGTCGTCTGTTGAGAGGGTGAAGAAGATCGTATGGAAATATCGAGCAGCACCTGGATGGAATGACGAATGGCTGCATTTTCGACCTGGCAAGAACTCTAGAGACGACAGGAGTATGGACGTCTTCGTCGGGACTGATGCGGTTTGGAATTACGTCAAGCGGGGTAAGTATTCCTATGAAGCTTGCGAGCTTACGATAACGTTACCGGCAAGCTGAATATCAGCAGAATTTTCAGCTTGCCGGTAACGTTATCGTAGCGTTATATCAGCAAGATATTCAGCTTGCCGGTAACGTTATCGTAAGCTCGCAAGCTTCATAGGAATACTTACCCCGCTTGACGTAATTCCAACTGCATCAGTCCCGACGAGGACATCCATAGCATGTTGTTTTATAGCCCAGCAACTGGAGCAATTGAAAGACCTGTCTGCCGAAGCGTCGCAAAAATCTTAAGAGCTGTTGTACCTCCATAGCCGATACCGACAAGTTTTCCATGAGCTAGCCGACATGCGGGATGACCGGGACCAGCTGCATTCTGATGCCCTCCATCATATTGTTTCTCTCCAACAGCAGCTCCAGGAGGCCTCCTCCAGGCAGCAGAGTCTGAAGGCCAAGCTCGAATAAGCTCGATCCCAGTATTATGAGGCTTGTGACGAACTGGGTCGGACCGACCATGCCAACGCCGTCATGCTACCGATTCAGCTCGCTTCTATGTAAACTGCATGATCAAATTTAAGGAGACCCGGCTTTGGAATGCCCCAGTTACGCAGGCTCCTCCGCGCGTGCGATAGGCAATCTTGAACGTTCTGGGTATGGTGGATAAGTGAAACCCTTCCCCCGAACCACCTTCAGTAATGACTGACCCGGCCTATCCACCTCAGCCCAGTCCAAAAAGCAAACCTCCAGCGTCCATTGCCCCGTCCAACTCTGATGTTGTTACGCCAAGAGCCAGAGTGTACGCCAAGAGCCAGAGTGTAGAACGCCTTCGAAGACCCCAGACCACCTAAAGCTTCTCCAACATCCGACCGGGCAGGAAAGAGACCGGTTAAGCGTCCGGCTGGCTCTGGTTTGTCCTTGACCAGCCCTAAACGGAGGGAACGAGAGGAACTTTCTTCCATACCCGTGGGCCATCTCCTACGCCTGTATGGGTTAGCCGAGTCTGACAACGATTCGGATTCAACTCCAAAGAAGACAACTGCAGTCCTCCGCTCACTTTCCCGGTGCCACCTGACTCGAAGGCTGACCCGCCATCCGGCTCGACAGCTGGCCCGTCGTCCGGCTCGAAGGCTGACCCGCCGCCCAGCGATTTCGAATATGACGATTATCACGACCAGCAAGTGTGTGCTGCTTTGTCTCGATCCCGTGCGGCTATCCGACGTTCTCTCTTAAGCTCTAGTAGTCGAACCAATTCCCACTTGGCCCCAGATCTAGTCATTTATTTGCAGACCCCTCCACCAGCTGGCTTTGGTTTTGGGAAAATACGAATCCACCTATCCATCTCTTTCGCCTCCTAGCGTCAGCCACCCATTAACAGCCGAAGACGCATCTGACAATGTTGGCATACCACCCCCAGTAACTAGAGAGGAAGGTTGAGGCGGAAGACAAGGAGGACGAAGAAGAAGAAGAACTGGAAGAGGAGGTTGAGGAAGAAATTCATTATCAGTGGTTGCCCCTCAACACCAAAGAACTCAGAAAATCCTCCCCCAAAACGACAAAGTCCAATCCTCGGCCACGTTCCCGGTCTGGGGCCCGATCGGGTCGGCCTACAGCCGGACCCGAGATCCAGTGGCACCATTCCACTACAGCGTCGCCTCTCCCGATGCTACCGATCCTGTGGTTACCTCATGGTCGCCTCGTGAGTAAGGCGGACCTGTCTGGGATTCAACCTTGGCTGATCGAACAATTGGCTGGTATAAGCCTTGCAGATTCCTCCAGTGTCAGGCACGCTCGTTTTCTGTCCAAACCTGCTTTTTGGCTATTTTCACCCTCACTCAAGATGCCTCCCAAAACCACTTGGCGTCCCGACCTGGTACAGTCAGGTGCGGTTGACGAGTTGATGGAGACGAAACCTTGGGAGATATAGGACACTGATATGCCGGATATAGGAATCCCATCCGGCCAGTCGTTCGCCGATTTCAAAGATAAATATTTGGAGCTCGCCAGTACCCATGCCCAGGCGATTTGTGAGTCCACTCACTTCCTATATATCTCAGCGGAGGCTCGGCAAATTGACCCGCTCCTCAAAGTCTATTTCATCTACCGGAAACGTCACCGAAACCGGGCTACGAAGGCATGGGTTCGTTTGTGTGGGCTCATCCTGGATGGCATCCGGAGTGGCAAATGTGACCTGGACCTATTTCTTTCGCCTTTCATACTCCACATGGCGAATAGGAAAGTCGAGACGAAAGGGGAACCTGTAGAGTATGGCTCGTGGTATCCTGGCCTAGGTGACCCAGCAAAGACCACCTCGCTTTCCGAATCTTTGGAAGACATCGACCGGTAGGACCCCTGACGCAATCAATATCGTTACCAGCCCTCCAATCATACTGGGATCCAAGTGTCTCGGCTTCGCGACAAATATCGTTGACCTCAGTGATCGGTGACCTGGCTTGTAGTTTGATCCAGCCCTTTTTTATTTTGTCTAGTTATTTCCCTTTTTTATGATCCGTATGTCAATGTTACTCCTAGCTCTTCTCCCAGCCGTCGTTTGTTTCCGCACCAACCGCTCATTTCTGTCTGCATCCTGCCTCTGGCATTGGTCAATATCTCCGACCAGCTCTGGGACGACTATGCGACTTGTCGTTCGTTTTTGAGCTGATTGGCCGATTACTGACCTGACCAGCATGAGGCGCCCTAAGAGGGACCTCTTATCACCGTTGAGTGGTTCATTCCCCTCCCGGATCTGAGTATCCGTTAAGCATGCCTGGTCATCAAACTTTCCTTCCTTCGACTGGTTGGACTTTGGTAGGCGAATTTCGTCTTTGGTAGGTCCGAGTATCTCTGGTAACCGGTTAATTTTTGGCCAATTCGCCCAACATAGCTGGTGGTCTCGCATGGCCAACGTGGCCAGATGGTCTGCACTATTATTCCACTCTCTTTTGACATGTAACGTTTCATGTTCTGGCCATTTCCTCAGGGCTGACATGACCCGGTCATTCAACAATCTTAGTCGGGGAGCCTTGCAGTTTATCTCTCCAGTGATTTGTCTAATCACTAGATTGGAGTCACCGCATATAATAATCCGCCCCTGTGTCTGGCCGATCAGCAAATTAAGACAAAGCAGCAGTCCTCATTCTCATTCACTCTTATACCAGGCGTAAAGTCGGAGGCAGCGGCCATCACTTTCCACTTGGGTAGCTTCCACAAGATGGCACTGTAAGAACCCACTCCCTTCTTGACGCTAGCTGACCCGTCGAAGCTCAACACCATTAACTCTTCTGCTGAACAAACTGTCGGTAGCGGGAGTGTGATGAATTATCGTTTCTGCCTCCGGGGCGCTATCGCTATCAGCGCTTCTTCCACTTCTGCTCTTGGAGTGATGCTGGTCGCTAATGCACCCAGTATCTCTTCTTCTCCTTTAGTGCATTTGATCCCCTCCAGTGACCACTGGGACAACAGTACATCCCATCTACCCAGCCGACCATCAATTCCGTTCGCCGTAAGAAGCCATGACAAGGTCGACCGCCTGGATAGGCCGGGATAACAACATCGTATAACACACATCCAGGATCCGTAGCAAGGCCAGAACTTCCTTGTCTACCAGCCCACAGTTCACTTCATTGGTTTTCAGAATCCGGCTGGTGAACATCACAAGGCAATATATGTCATCATGATCCTGTACTAAGGCAGCCAAGATGACCCACTTGTTAGCATAGATGATGACCACTGGTACTTTATCTGGATCAATGTGTTTCAGAACCGGTGTGGTCGCCATCTTTGCTTTTTTTTGAATTTCAGTACGTGACGATGTGCGTGGTTGTGAACCACTATAATGACTTCAAGTATACAATACTGTCAAGAGACATTAGCATACGAAAATCAAGTTAAATCTCTTAAGTGTAGATTTTAACTATTACATAAATAAATCACTTTTATATTTTGAACTTTTTTCAGAAATTGACGCTGACTTCCTACGGCCCTCTGTACTAACAGACAGTCGGGCCTTGCAGACAAATTACGCACGAACAACTACTCAGGAAGGAGCCCAGTATATTACGACTGTTTTCTGTGGTTGATATTCTGTTTCTCGTCACTAAGTGGAATAAACTATTTCGTTGGATTCACGCACCTTTGTGGAATTTTGCACGCAGTTACCGGTTTGAATATTTCGCTTGGAATCGCTACGTGGTATTGTTTCAGTGGTTTCTCGCAACAGGTTATGAGCCCAAAGTTGACGGGCATATTAAGTTCAATTTAGTACTGTTTAACGTTAAGAAACGGTCTTTTGTGAAAGTCCCCTTACGCAGAGGGGAATTGGGCTGGCTTAATATTCACATTACGCAGTGGAAAAGATTGGATCGCAGTTGTATTACATTGTAAGGATGTCGGACGATAAAAACGACAGAATGGCTGAAGCCATAACGGGCATGATGGAATTCTTGCAGAAGTTTGATAAAAGGCTCGAGAAGATGGAAAACGAGCGAGCACGTGGCGCGGCTCTAAGCCAGTCGCGGTCCTCAAACGGCTTTGGGGATAGCTTGCGAAATCACGGGCCGTTTGGCGGGAGAATGCCCTCGAAGAGCTTAGTAGGGTGGAAGGCATAGGTCAAGGCGTACCTAGAGCCTTCGAAGCAAGACAAGAAGGTGGTTCCGCAAACCCAGGTCCAGCAGAGGTAGCACTTGAAGTCAACGTAAATGCTGGACATGTGGGGTACGGTATAGATCTTGCGAAGCTCACCATACAAAATTTTAATGGTACTGAAACGTATAAAGGGCTGGGAGCATGTTTCAAGCAGTGGGCTTACCAGCTCCTGGAAGCCATGGAGGTATCCCAATTGACTTCCGGTTTTCAGTGGAATGAGAGACTAAAGGTGAATAAGTTGGGCAAACACCTCGAAGGAATGGCATTAAGCTACTTCCAAGCGAACATTGGCGTGTGGCGGTCGATAACGCCGACGTTGTATGCTGTTCTGAAACATATGAATAACACATTTAAGGTGAACTTGTCACATCATCAAGAATCGGCTATGTTTGCGGCCAAGAAAGATCCCAGGCGATCTTGGATGGAGCACCTGTTAAGCATTGGCGCGGGAGAGTGAACTCCCCGATAAGTTGATTGTTGAAAATATCGTAAAGTATGCAGCGCCCAGTATGAAGGTGGCCTTAATGGTCAGATACAATCCTTTGAGACAGGATTATGTACAGCATGCCCAGGAATTGTAGCCTGGGTACAAGAAGTCGAAGACGACGAAAAAGACCCAAAAGAGGCCCCAAGACATTCGTGAATAACGTAACTAAGGGCAACGGACAGAGAGTTTGTTTTGGATGTGAAAACGAGGGCATATCAAGAGATATTGTCCCCAACAAATTAAAAAAAAAGGTTTCCGAAAAGCGGAAAATGGGGGACGGAAGAATGACGGTGATACTGAACGGCGTTACGCTCTCGCGACGATGAATGGCACTAAAACGCCTGCACAAGCCAGTGAAATTGAAAAGTACAACGTTTGAATTGTCGATAGTGGCGCGAGTCGCCACCTTGTGGGCGAACCAATGTTATTAGAAGATGCAAGAGAATGTGGCGGCCAAGAGGGCCTAATTTTGCCAAATGGGGGGCTGGGTGTCTCCAAAGTTGGAAACGTGACGCTTAAGAGCACCGAAGAACCGGTTATAACCATCGTGCTAACGGAGATTTATTACGACCCCAAACTTGCTAAAAATTCAATTTCACCGGGCTGTCTTAAGAGAAGGGTTGCGTCCTTGAGGATCGAGACGGGAGGATGAGAGTCACGGTAAATGGACAAACCCTGTTTCGTGTGGAATTACTTAGATCAACTTTCGTGGCCAGATTATGCTCGGATGTGGAATCAACGCAGTCAATATTTGCGAACATTGTGATGAGCGTGGCTAAAGATGAGGCCGGAAATGACGTACAGGAGGGATCCTTACATCAATTCCCCACGCGCCTCGGACATATTTCGTACAATTTGGTAAAAAAGCGAAATTCAGGCATCAAAATAACGAATTTCGCGCGTCCGAACCGCTTGACGTGTGCAGAGGGCAAAGAGGTGCGGTCAAAACAGCCCCAGAAAGACACGAGTGCTAATTCTCGAATTGAATGGATCGGGGTCATTTATAGTGACCAGAAAGGTCCCATCACGCCTCGCGATAGACGCGGAAACCAATTTTTTGTAGTATTTGTGGATCATTTTTCCGGCTACGTACGAGTCTTTGTGGCGCCGACAAAGAATAAAGCCGCCAAGATGTTCGAACACTTCCTTGCCTGGTTGGAGAACGAGTTTTCATACCGAATCCACGTTCTGCGGACCGACGGAGGCGGGGCGTACAAGAACATGAAGCTTTTCTGCAAAAGGACGGGCGTGCGACGCCAGATAACTGAGTCCGGGGCCCCATCTTCCAACGGGAAAGCGGAAAGGATGAACCGAACTATATTCAATATGGTTCGGTGAATGATTTTCGGGTCGGGGGTCCCCTTAACATACTGGACGGAGGCGGCTGAGTATGCCACGTACATACTCAACCGCAGCCCGGCCAGGTCTATCCCAGGAAAAGCGTCCCCTACTGAAAGGTTGACGAAAAAGGCGGTCAATATCGGTGACATCGTCACTTTCGGGTCTCCATGAATGGTGTGGAGGGACCCGCGCAAAAAATCGCTCGGGAAACGCGCCGAGAAGCTCTATTTTTAATAAAGAATGACCAAATTAAAAGTTACAAGGCTTTGCTGTTGAAGGACAGGGTGGTGACCACCACAAGGCATGTGAGCCACATTGAGACGTTAGATGAATGCGCAAACAAGTTGGTTTTACGGGGGTTGATGGGCGGAGAAGAGCACGAAAACGATGAATTGCAGGAGCCTCCGGAGGATCAACGGAGCGACGAAAACGTGAGCGGAAGCACCTGGCAAGGTGAGAGAGTCAATGAAGCTGAAAATGAACGAGGAACTGTGCGTAAGTCCTCCAGAAAGTCGAAGGAAACGGCGAAGGCAGCAGCCCTAGAAAAAATGCGAATGGAAAAGACAGGAAAAATCAACGGCAAAAGGTTAGAAATATCGAAGGAAACTCAGAAGGGCTCGGGCAACGACGATGCCCGTGGATCGAAGGAGCGAGCGGATGACGAAGTGCAGCCCGACGAAGATTCTATGTTTGCATTTGCAGTGATGGGCCCGGGTGCCAAGGAAGGCGAAAAAAATGGCGGCAATACCGGACCCAAGAACTACAATGAGGCGCATAAATGCACACAAGCTGAGAAGTGGACATTGGCCGAACAGGCTGATATTCGTGCACTGGAAGAGCTGAAAACGTGGAAACTGATCAAGAGGGTGGACGGCAAGAAACCCCTCCTAACCAAGTGGGTCTAAAGGACCAAACTGCGAGCAGACGGGACAGTGGAGTGATACAAGGCTCGACTCGTCGTGGGCGGAGATAGACAAGTCTTTGGCGAATACTATTTTTCACAATTTCGACTGTGATGGAGCTAAATAATGTAAAATTATCCTGACTATGTCGCTGGTGTGGAGGGTCCCCACCAGACACGGGGATGTGCCTAGTGCATACCCTAAGGCGGGAACCGAGGAAGAGTGTAAAATTCACCTACAAGTGCCTCAGGGAATGGTTGTTTTCGAGCGAAATGTTAAGAAAATTTGGCGTGAATTGTACGCGAGACATAGTGCTGAAGCTAGAAAGGAACTTATATGGGCTAAAGCAGGCGGGGCGCTTATGGTACGAGCACCTACGCAAGACAATGATCGATATGGAATTTCGTGAGTGTTTGACGGATACCTGTGTGTTTGTGCGCGTAAGTGAAAACGGAGTCACGCGTGTGATTGTTTACGTTGATGACCTACTGGTTACAGCAACTAGTGAAGGTTTAACTGAAAATTTTGTTTTCGCGATATGCAAGTCCTTGAGTTAAAGGACCTCGGACAAGTGGAAAAGTTTCTTGGGATGCGGATCGAGGAGATCCTGGAAACGGTTATCGGATCGACCAAGAGTTAACCATTGAAGAAATGTTAGAGAAGCACGGGTTAAAAAATCCAACCCTGTGCGAACGCCGATAACAATATCGATGAAAATTTGAACGAACTACTTTCTGAAAGGGCAAGTGGAAACACACCAAGTGTGAAGATTTTTCAATCACTAGTGGGCCGATTATTGTGGATATCTCGTTGTACAAGGCCGGACATATCGTTCGCGGTCCAACGCGCCACACGTCGCACACACGCTCCGACGTTGCACGGCTATAATGTGGCGAAACGTGTGGCGCGATACCTGAATGGGACCAAGAGTTGAAACTGAACTTGATGTATTATGACTATGAAAGCACACTGCTAAGAATTGTTGGTTATAGCGATGCAGATTTTGCTGCGGATAAGACAGACCAAAAAAGTGTGAGCGCGGATGTTACTTTCGTTAATGGAATTATTGCTGGATGAACATGAAAAAAACAAGCAACGGTAGCACTTTCAACTGCTGAGGCTGAGTTCGTGGCGGCTGCGATGGGTGGAAAAGTGGTATTGGGCGTGCGCGAATTATTTGAAGAGATTGGAATGGAGACAAAGACGCCAATAGTTCTCAAGATTGATAATCAAGTGGCGATAAAATCATTGCAGAGCGAAGCTAGAGCTGCGAGCACTAAACACGTGGATGTGAAGTTAAAGTTTTTGAAGATTACGTCAAGAAAGGATACATGCACCCAGAACACATTGGTACGAAAGACATGGTTGCAGATTTATTAACTAAAAGTTTGGATGCACCCCAAATGGATAAATTACGTAAGCGAATTGGTCTGGAATAATTGGTTCTATATATGAAGACGCTTTCGGCATGCATGTGGATAATGGATATTACATTTGCGCGTAGATTTTCATGTGCTATGTCCCCCGACAGACTTAGAAGGAGTGTTGAATTTCATTACGTGATGAGGTGCGTGGTTGTGAACCAAAATAATGACTTTCAAGTATACAAGACTGTCAAGAAACACAAGCATACGAAAATCAAGTTAAATCTCTTTGGTGTAGATTTTTAGGGGAACATTATTCTGACCCCCTCGAATTGATACGTTGATCCCCATTTACAAAAAAGAGGCGGCATTTCTAAAATGATGTTACAACTGTGGTAAAGCGATGTAAAAAAATCAGCCAAGTACTGTCATTACGCCCAGTCCCAGACACCGATGGAACGAGGGAGATCACGATCGAGATCGTTATCTCAATTACTAAGTGGAGTTCCCGTGGATGTAATATGAGGTGAGCAACTGCTGACATGACGTGTCAAGGACAGCCGTCCAGCCGATCTATGAATGGTATAGTGGTTGAAGTTGATCATGACACGAAGTTACGGCCTGATCGGCTTACTATGCCCGAGCAATGAAGATTAAATGTGGAATGAAGTCGGGCATGTGGAGTGACAGGTTGTGTGAGTGACGATAACCTATGGTTTGTCCGAAGATGACGTGGCAAGGCCTGATCAGGCCTGATCAGCCGAGATCGGTGTTCGTGGGTGATGATAACTTATGGTTTGTCCGAAGATGACGTGACAAGGCCTGATCAGGCCTGATCAGTCGAGATCGGTGTTCGTGAGTGATGATAACTTATGGTTTGTCCGAAGATGACGTGGCAAGGCCTGATCAGGCCTGATCAGTCGAGATCGGCATTCTATGGTTGCCCTGACGGAGTATAGAGGTCGGAAGTATGGCTTAGCAGATGAATTGAGTCGTGATGATGATGACCCAGAGCGTTCCCGAGGTGATCAAGGGCTGATCGGCCTGATCACCACCTGATCACTCAACTGATCACTATGCCGATCGTGATCAGGGCTGATCAGCCCCAAATCTGCGCCCAGATGTAAAGGCAGATGAAGCTCTCACTCAAGCCGGCTTGGATCGGCCGATCACGGCCGATCGCGGTGCTGATCACGATCGGGATGGTGAAGATCGGCATAGAGTTTGATCATGATCAGTCGAGGACCGGATCGGGATCAGTCGAAGATCAGTCAGAAAAGGGTACGAATCAGGTTGAAGATCAACGAAGAACGTTCTACGAAGATGCTGGAATAAATCAGGTGGCAAGAAGTTCAAGGTAGAAGTATGGTAAGCCACATAGGTTGGTGTAGGTTACATTTGGTACTGGATTTTTAGGTTTATAATATTAATATCAGGTTCTGTTTTCCCTCCAAGTAAAGAAGTCGTTGCGCCACTTGGCGCTACTTTTGGGAACGGGGGGCTAACAAGGCTCCCCCGTTCATTTATTCCCGGACGAGACGCGCATAGTCGCACTTTGGCTCGACGGAAGTCCCACGACGGGATTTACTTGTGTTAAACACCCTCACGAGGTTTAGATTTTCCCCCTAAAGCAAAGAGTCGCTCCGCCACGTGTGCGGTCATTGGGAGCACAGGGTTGATTAGTCCCCTCTTGCTCATCTATTTCCCGGTTAAGACGTGCTAAGGCGCATTTTGGCTTACCGGAAGACCCCCGACGGGTTTGTTCTAGGTGATCTAACCTCACCCGCAACGCGCACGTGTTTGGAACACGTTAAGAATATTGGTAAAGGTTTTGTGGAGATAACGTTTGTGGATTACTGTGGAAGATCGTGGATTGATCGCATTTTCTTGGTTTCGTTATATCTCTCTCTCATTGGCTGGCCTGATCAGACGAACTTTCCTGATCAGTGCCTAGATACTGAATAAGTGTCGACCCCAACCCGTTCTCCGGTGAAGATTTCCACCCGAGGACACCCCCCGTCTCGAGAAGGTCAAACCCTCCGACCTGATCAAGATCATCCTTTTCGTCACCGAGTCCACCTAAGTGAGTGTAATCAGCCCCGATCGACGGGTACACAAGGTGAGATGAAGTTAAACATAGATCCTGACGAGCATGAAGACCGGCCAGATGACCGGGAGGATCAGATCAGTCACCACAATGGTGATTCATCTGATTCCGATGCTGATCAGGATCGACGGAGTACCCCCTCCGATAGTTGGTCGTCCGGGCCAGTGGGTATCCGGATTCCACCCACGACTTCGGTCATGGATTTGGAAATCGGCTCCACCACAATGGTGCGCGTGCCCGGATCACTTGGTGACTCTGGAATCACCGTGATTCCTTTGATGATGAAAAAGATGTGAAAATCAAAGTGGAGGAGACTTTTTCGGGTGTATTGGAGGAAGGCGTATCGCCTCCGATGCTGTTCATACCTAAAGGGAGCGATGGTCGACCTGGTCTGGTGGAGTGCCAGGTCGAAATTAAAGATGAAACAACACCCCACATGGCCCCGATCGGGGCCGACCTGGGTTATAGTAAAGTTAACTATAGCCCGGGAAAGGATCGAGGTGTTAACCTTGATCCTATGCATAAGCAGAAAATGGAAAAAGAATGGGGACTGATTGATATGATCTACCTGAAAACATGGAACCCAATTGTATATAGATCGCCGCAGAACTGAACCTAGATTTTGTGTAAATCAAGGGGTTAGGATGATGATCAACCACCTAAGGGTAGCCTTACAACTATGCCCAAGGTCCCTGAGCCAATGCAGTTGATATTGACACTTACGATGGGGCGTTCTCTGCAATAACTACGCCGACCATATCAACTTTGATCTGACCAGGGGCGATCAGGTCGGTACGCCGATCATATCAACTTTGATCTGACCAGGGGCGATCACGTCGGTACGCCGATCATATCAACTTTGATCTGACCAGGGGCGATCACGTCGGTACGCCGATCATATCAACTTTGATCTGACCAGGGGCGATCAGGTCGGCATTGACCGAGAAACGCTCTGATCAGGTCAGCATCGGCCGAAAAACGGCCGATCAGCCTTTGATTAGGGCGAAACACCATTGTTTGTCGATACGGTATGGAATTCTTCTAGTCTGATGGAATCTGTCCAGTGTGATCAAAGTGTTGTCGAAAGAATCTGCCCCGATTATCAAGTTGATCAGGCGTCCAGACCGGGGCGACCTGGTAAACAGCCCGACCAGTGATATGGATAGATATGTGATCTGTCGAACGAGTAGATGAAATACCTACGTATCCAGTATTGATATATATCCTGCTAGACCAACACTTTTCGTCACTACAACAGCTGTCAATAAGCATTTATGTCGGCCATAGGAACTTTGAAGCAGACATGGCGAGACAATGTCGACTATCAGCTATGAAAATATCTATGTCAATGCTACTGGAGTCTGATACTTCGGATTCCCATTGGGATTGACGTCTTGAGTGTGGTATTCACTGGATCAAGCGATCAAGAAGTCGAACGTTGCCATCGCGGTTGCATCGAATTCAACGAGCAGCTCCGTCTAAGAAATTTACTGTCTGACGTCGCATTTTTATCGGTGGATGTTCGACAAAAGAGGGTGTTCTCATCTTGCGATATCTTGTCAAGACAGAACAAATTTGTCCACAAAATACCATGGGATATACTAGAGCTCCGTCCTGAAAAAGTGCCCACGACCATTAAAT